>PISX010001100.1:163601-215091 GCA_004024625.1 Mellivora capensis | reverse complement strand
ATGTGTCTGATAGCCATTTGTATGTCTTCATTGGAGAAGTGTCTGTTCATGTCTTCTGCCCATTTTTTGACATGATTATCTGTTTTGTGTGTGTTGAGTTTGAGAAGTTCTTTATAGATCCTGGATATCAACCTTTTGTCTGTACTGTCATTTGCAAATATCTTCTGCCATTCCGTGGGTTGCCTCTTTGTTTTGTTGACTGTTTCCTTTGCTGTGCAGAAGCTTTTGATCTTGATGAAGCTTTGATTTGAATTTTATGATTTTTTTTTTCAAAAATCTTGAAAGCTATTAATGTTTAGTGTAGGGTTTAAGAAAGACAAAGCTTGGGCATAATCGAAGAAAAACTTATCTCCCTCTCTATTCCTTCTGAGTACCAGTCTCTTTATATCTGTTTTCTTTAGCATATAGAAAAAGCATCTCTTTATCTACACCAAGGGTTGCCCAAACCCTTCCAAAAAAAAGTAGTAACACATCAGATGGTAATTGTAATGGTAAACTCTCAATAACCCAGAAAGCATGACAAAAAAAAGTCCCTTCTCTAAAATTTGACTGGAAACAGAGGAATTTTGAAAAGTAGACTGGGGGCACCTGGCTGGCTCAGTTGGTAAAGCATGTGACTCTTGATCTCAGGGTCATGAGTTTGAACCCCACATTGGGGGTGGAGTCTACCTAAAAAAAAAAAAAAGTAACTAGACTGAATTAAATACAAACTGTCCCAAACCCTTTCAATACCCATGTTATATTCCCAGCTTACATTTTATTCTTACTTCTACTACTTCCTCACACTCCTGTCAAACTAGACTACTGTTCTGCCAGGATGACCAGCACCTTCCCATGTCCATCTACCTGGAATGCCCTTTCTCCAAGTCCATCGCAATGTTTCAAAATCCTACCCAGCCTTCAAAGTCCATTCATTCAATGTATATTAAGTACAGTCTATGTTTGGAATACTAAGGATAAAAAAGTAATTTGAAAGGTTCTCTGCCCCGAGGAGCCACCCGTCTGACCTAACTTTTATGCCACGTCTTCCACAAAGTCCCATAGATCCACTCAACCCCCTATGACCTCTCCCTTCCTATAAATCCACTTCTCTTGTATTATTTCAACTTAAAACTCTCTTACTGATCTCCTACCCTATACCAAAGATATTACTGGACACTTTTGCATACATTTACATTATGTAATCCATACAAGAACTTCACTACGTAGAATCTCCACAGACCCACCAGGCTCCTGGGAAAACCAGTGCTCGTAAATACACATTCATGGTGAATGTCCTCTTAAGCATCAGAACCAAGATCTATTGGCTTCTGTATCCAGGGCTCTTTGCATAATTTTTCAGCAGCATTCTCTTGATCTTATTATTTATGCAATCATCTTACCCTCTTGATTATAATAATTTCTTATTTTATTTATTCTTTTTTATTTATTTTGTGTTTCTCATTTTTATTTATTCTTGTTTTAATAAGAATTGAATCTTATTCTAAAGTATAGTTGGAACACAAACCCTATGAAATATCTGGCTTATAATGGGTGCTTAAAATGTGTTCACAGAGTACCTGGGTAGCTCAGTTGGTTAAGCAACTGCCTTCAGCTCAGGTCATGATCCTGGAGTCCTAGGAACTAGTCCCACATCAGGCTCCCTGTTCCCTAGGGAGTCTGCTTCTCCCTCTGATCCTCCCCCCCTCACGCTCTCTCTCCCTCATTCTCTCTCTCTCTCCAAAATAAATAAATAAAATCTTTTTTTAAAATGTGTTCACAAAACAAAATGAAACAAAAACAAAAAAACTGTGTTCCAAGTATTCTGGTGAAGGCCTGCCAGGGCTGGTTCATAATGATGCAGAGAACAGCTTCCTCCCTGATATCATGAGAAATGGGGACATGAGAAATGGGGACCCTTATGGTATGTCAGGAAGAGAGGAAAGATGAGAGCTCTAAAGGACCTCAGAATGTGCATGGGGACTCACTGGCTCATGAAAGGGTCAGCGATGTGTGCCTACCTGATTGAGACTGATGCCTCAGGTAAGCCACATGCTGGTGACATATTAAAAGAAAAAATATGAAAAAGAGAATAGAAGTTTGTAAGAATTCAGACTGGACTGATCAAGTTCAAAGAAGCCTCAGTGGGTAAATTCCAAAGTCTGAATCCAGGGACACCAGATTAGTCAAGAACTGATTTGTGGGTCTTGTTTTTGTTTTTGTTTTTTCTAAGCTTTGACCAGGACCCGGAATCCAGGTTCCTCCTTCTCTAGGGTTAATGCAGCCAAGAAAGAGCTCCACTTGTGTCAAGAGGTAGAAAAAGCTACACAGCGAGAAAGGCCTACAGGTCATGGTTGAAAGCAAATGCAGACTAAAGAGAGAGATGGTTTTTCAGAGTTGGAAGGATTCGTAGCTATTATCTCATCAAACCCACTCTTGTGATAGACACAAAAACAGGGGAAAGTTGAGACTATTTAAAGGTTTATACTTATGCTAAACTAATTAAATAACATGAGGTTGCCCACTTATGACCGGCCTTATCCAAATACAGCTGTGCTCCCAGATCACCAGGGAGGGACAGACATCTGCACCCAGAAGGAATGCTGTGTGCCCTGCCTGAACCGTGACGGATCCTAGGGTCAGAGGATCACCAGAGAGGAAAACTACTGGAGCGCTCCCAGATTTGGGAATATAGTTCTAGAGGCAGACACTATTTTTGATCCCCTGGAACATGCAAGTAAAATGTTTTCCAGGGCAAGTGGCACGAAGAGCCACCCCAAGGAGCACTCTGTTTGTGGGGTCTCATATTTACCATATTCCCAGACCGCTGCCTCCCAAAATGTACCAGTTTCCTGTGGTTTTTGTAACAAATTACCACCAACGTAAAATAACACAGCAAGTGTTCTCTCGCAGTCATGGGGGCCAGAAGTCTACGGTTATTGTCACTGGGATGAAATGAATGTGTCAGCAGGCCCACCCTCCCTCTTGAAGGGCCACACTTCTCATGAGTATGTGTATGTGTATATGTGTGTGTGTATTATGTGCGTGTGCGCAAGCGCATGCCTCCCTGCGCCTCATTCTTCTAAGATCACGTGTGATTGCATTTAATCACCTCTCAAGAACCTTAACTTAATCACATCTGCAAAGACCCTTATTCTAAGTAAATGAACATTTACAGGTGTCAGGATTAGGGACCTTCTTCAGTCTACTGAGCCATGCTCACAAAAGCCCACTCAATATAAAAATAGTTTCTGTTAACGTAAACTGTTAACATAAAAATAAAGAAACTCAGGGTCTCGTAGGAAGCCGTACCGCATGGTTCATCCATCCTCTTCCTGTTCCTCCTGTGTTACTTGCACAGGCACATTTTTGTAAGGATTCATTGTAAGTTCATCTAAGGAGGCAATAAATGTTAGGCACTACAAACATTCAAAAATCTAATAAAACTCTCTAGGTCTTCATTCCTGACTTGTTTCGGCGGCGGATTTAAAGCTCCTTCCTAAAATGGTTCTGGAGGTTTGGGACAGCCTCACAGTTGTCCTATAACAACCCTTCTACTTCAGGAAGGGTCTCCCCTTCTTCGGCGTCTCTATACCACCACCCAGAAAAGATCAAGGGACCTTAGTCCCTCCCAGACCTTTGGAGTTTGTATATTGTTTGCATGTTGTTTGGTTCGTTCATTACCTCAGCAAATAGCTGCCCGTTATGAACCATATACTACACTAATCCTTGGAGATACAAAGGGGAAAGGTGGGCTGGTGTCCCCAGTCAGTGCAGCAGACATACATGTGACGAATGGCATAATGAAAGTCAACACCAGAGCAGGACATCTGGGTGGCTCAGTCAGTTAAGCATCTGCCTTTGGCTCAGGTCATGATCCCACACTGGGCTCCCTGCTCAGCAGAGAGTCTGCTTCTCCCTCTGCCTGCTGCTCCCCCTGCTTGTGCTCTCTCTCTCTGTGTCAAATAAATAAATAAAATGTTTTTTAAAAGGGGGGAGGAAGGGGTGGTACAGCAGAAAGAGCTCAGGCTCTTGAAACAGAAAGAACCGGGTTCAAATCCCAGCTTGCCACTTAGTGTCTTACTGTGTGACCTCAGGCAACATTACTTAAACCCTTTGAGCCTCACTTTTCTTACCTGTGAAAAGGGGACAAAGACAACCCACTTTAAACAGCTTTGTGAGAACTAAATAGTATAATATATGGGAAGCCCATGGCACACTGCGGGGCACGCAGGACCCAAGCCGGCCCGAAGGAATTGGGGGAAGCTTGACAAAGAGGTAAGTCTTGAACTGGAACTTGACAGGCACGTAACGGTTTGTCAGGTCGGTCCAAGCAAAAGCTAAAAGCTCAAGGTAATTGAAAGGAAGGTCATGAAGTGAGGCCAGACAGGTGGGCAGGGGTCAGACATCAGGTTAACAGGAAGCCTTTGGTGACCCTCTAATAGGGAAGTGACATGCTCAGATTTATACAAACAGGTCAAAGATGGTTTGGGATCCACACAAAAACAAAGGTTAGGGAGATCGGTTACGACTGGCTGTAAGGATCCTGGAAAAATTCATAAAGCCTTGAAGTCCAACATTGACATAGAAGAGGACAAGAGAAAAGGACTATTAGACACGTTTTGGAGTTAGAATTTACTATTTAGTGGGGAGGTCATCTATGACAGGTAATGGAGAATAAGCACACCAGCGTGATTCCAAAATTCCCCAGGTACATCTGTACGATATCAAAACAACTAAGAGAATCTGTTTCTTCCTTCTTTCCTTCTCTTCTTCCTTCCCTCTTTCCCTCCATCTCTATCTCTCTCTCTCTGTTTTCTTTCTTTTTAATGAAATCTTTCTTTTTGAACCAAAACACAAATTCAAGCTGGGATATAAATACAAAAGTATGTTGAACATATTTTTCAGCTTTCAAGTGGTTGTTTTGACAGCACAAAGCCACTATAAATGTATTTTTAAATCCTGTTAAGCTTTCTCTTTAAAAAATGTAATGATTCTGGCAGAGTTCTTAAGTTAAAGCATTCTTCTCACTAATAAGAAATGACAGGAGTGCTGAGAGGCTCCAGATGCCAAACAGAAATGAAATTGTAAAAGGAGAATTTTAGGGTTCACCTCAGTGATGACCCCAGTAATCAAGACCACCATTCCATGGCCAGTGGATAAACTGTATCTTTTTTTTTTTTTTTAAAGATTTTAACATTTATTTGTCAGAGAGAGAGACAGAGAGCACAAGCAGAGGGAGCAGCAGGCAGAGGGAGAAACAGGTTCCTCACTGAGCAAGGAGCCCGATGTGGGACTCGATCCCAGGAGCCTGGGATCATGACCTTACCGAAGGCAGACATGAAACAACTGAGCCACCCAGGTGCCCAGATAAACTGTATCTTTAAAAGTTAGCTGCAGCAACCAAATCAATTTCCTTAGAGCAGATTAGATTATCAAACATCTACTGGCTTATCAACTCCTGAAGTAAATTGACTGCCATCCCCGGGGCTCCTGGGTGGCTCAGTGAGTTAAGCGTCTGACTTTGGCTCAGATCACGATCTTATGGAGAGTGTGTTAAACTCCACACTCAGCAAGGGAGTCTGCTTGGCCCTTTGCGCCCCTCCCTCATTCCCACACTCCTCCTGCACTTGTGCGCTCTCTCGCTCTCTCTCTCAAACAAATAAATAAAATCTTTTTTTGTACTATGTTATGTTAGTCACCATACAGTACTTCATTAGTTTTTGATGTAGTGTTCCATGATTCATTGTTTGCGTGTAACACCCAGTGCTCATTGCAATACGTGCCCTCCTTAATACCCATAATCTTAAAAAAAAAAAAATTGACCACTCTTCCATCTGGCAAGGATTATGGATTATTTTTCCTCAACTCTTGCAATAATTTTACTTCTCTTGCCCTGATTAACATTCATTCGATATTCAGTAAATGTGTATTGAGTTGCCATTAAATGCAATGCCACGAGAAGCCACAGAATTATAAAGAACATAATGTGGTGCTGAGGCAGAGGTGAGATACGACATGTCCAGTTCAAGGAGGGGTGCACTGGGCACCACATAAAGCCGTGACAAGACTCCCAGAGTGGAGAGGAGAGTTACACTTCAAAGGAAAATAACTGATGGCAGAGGTGAAGGTAGAAAAAAATCTCAGGCAGAGAGAACCACATAAACAAAAAAGCATAAAGTGATAAACTCAAGCCTTCTCCCTTAGTCTTAACCTGCTCCGCAACAGTTGCCCCATCAGAGCCCACTCCTCACTGAGGCTCCTTCACCTAAAATGCCTTCCTCCCTTTCTTTCTCCTTCTGCTGGTCTCAATTCTAATGTTACTTCCCCTAGGGAGCCCTCTCTGACCTTTTTAGGTAGGATTTAAAGTTTCCTTCCTGTAACTCACAAAACTCCTCCAGCCCCCCTCCTTTTTTTGAGATACAGAGAGAGAACCAGAGAGCACACCTGCACGCACATTGACAGGGGATGGGGTGGACAAATGGAGAAGGAGAGAATCCCAAGCAGGCTCCACGCCCAGCAAGCCAGGGGCAGGGCTAGATCTCAGGATCTGAGATCACGACCCCAGCAGAAATCAAGAGCTGGACACTGAACCAAGTGAGCCACCCAGACACCCCCAGGTACACTTTTAAATGCATATTTCACATATTATTTAAGAATGACTTCCTGGATTTAAGTCCCTTACTTTTGCCCCTTGACATCCAAAGGACTTTGAGCAAGCTGCTTAATTTTTCTGTGCTTTGATTGCACATCTACACACCTACAGGACAGGTTAGGGGGTAAATTATGTCAAGGGCTTAGCACCAAATCGACCAAGGTCAAGACATAAGTGCTGGCCGCTGTTATTATGGCATACTTAGAACTCTCCCACACCAGACTCTAAACCTCCGATGGGTAGGGATATATCCTATTCATCTTTGTATCTCCAGATTCTAGCATAGCATTTGGAAAATGCTGAATAAATTAAAATTTTCAGTGGCTGATGTCTGGTTCTGGGAGTGTCTCTGAGATCTTCAGGAGAAAATATCCAATAAGCATATGGTGATTCAAAAATCAGTGCTCAGATGGAAATTATTGACATTAATGTGAAGACCTGAGAGTGATGGACACAATAGTGATATCGAAAGGTGGAAGGCAGAGAAGAAATGAATGAAGACAAGGAAACATTACAGTGAAAGCATTGCCCCCAAATGACGTTTGTAAGCCTGGCAGGAACTTGGAACTTTTAAAATTCTTCAAATCATGTAAT
This sequence comes from Mellivora capensis, assembly GCA_004024625.1. Lineage (NCBI taxonomy): Eukaryota > Metazoa > Chordata > Mammalia > Carnivora > Mustelidae > Mellivora > Mellivora capensis. The sequence goes on along the minus strand of PISX010001100.1, from coordinate 207,863 downwards.
AGCACAAACTCCACCCACACCACCCAGCAGCAAGTGGTTTAAAAATCCAGGAAAGAAATTTATAGCTTATTGTATTTAAATAGTTTTCCAATGAAAGCATTGGTAAGTATATAGGATCTTAATTAGTGTAAATTCCCAATTTATTTTATTTGGGGGCTAGGGAGAGAACTACCATTGTCTTGAAACCTTCTAACAACAATAAGACTCACATTAACTTGCTTATTAAAGAAAGCATTTGGGAAGAAATTTAAACTAACTTTTGAATAATTAAAAAAATACCTTGTTCTCATTAGTTCTGTGAGTAAACTGCTTAGTTAGGCACTTTCCATATTCAATTAATAGACAAAATGGGTCGTATTTGTAAAAATGTGAGAAGGCACTTTCTGGATGGAAAAGATACAGAAAAAAACATGAACATGTCACTCAACCTGCTTGAGATGGGTTGCCTGAGTTGTCTTCCTACATCTAGCCAGTGAAAAAAGGAAAAATAAGCTGCAAACATGGATACAGCAGAATAGGGCACACTTCCACCTACCATTTCTTAAGTCCCAATCATTTTCTGGTTCACGTTGTGGGAAAACTTCATAGGCATTATATTGCCTCTGGACATCACTTAGAACAATACCCAAATGACTGGGGTTGGCAAATAGAAGAAGAAAGAAAGGAGATAAGAAACTGAGGCAAGTAAACTAAAGCCAATGGAAACCCTTTGGCAGACTTTTCCCTCTCAATTCCAATAAGTCTTGTTCTAAATTAGGAAAGGTAAACACCTGAAATGTCAACAGTTTTATTTTTATTTTTTTTTTAAGATTTTATCTATTTATTTGTCAGAGAGAGAGAGAGAGCGAGGACAGGCAGATAGAGCCAGAGGAAGAAGCAGGCTCTCTGCTGAGCAAGGAGCCCGATGTGGGACTCGATCCCAGGACGCCGGGATCATGACCTGAGCCGAAGGCAGCCGCTTAACCAACTGAGCCACCCAGGTGTCCCGTCAACACTTTTATTTAAAGAATCTGAGGGAGAGTCCACGCACCTCCTGAACTCAGATGGGGAGCGAGGACATAGCAGATCTATCTTATACCACCAGTTGCTTTATTCTGGTTCCTAAAAACCAATTAGAAAGGCTTCCCTTGGGGCGCCTGGGTGGCTTAGTCATTAAGCGTCTGCCTTCGGCTCAGGTCATGATCCCAGGGTCCTGGGATTGAGCCCCGCATCGGGCTCTCTGCTCGGCGGGAAGCCTGCTTCTCCCTCTTCCACTCCCCCTGCTTGTGTTCCTCTCTCGCTGTGTCTCTCTCTGTCAAATAAATAAAATCTTAAAAAAAAAAAAAAAAAAAGAAAGGCTTCCCTATGTCCCATGCTAGAGGACAGCACAGCCCGGTGTCTGTGGCCGTGTTCCCGCAGCATCCTCAGAGATGCAGCTCTAACTGGGCCTGAGCAACAGGCCAGCCGCTGGGAGGTGAAGGAGATCATGTTTGCTCTACTCTGTAGCAAATTCTTTGCCCTTGACAGCTCTCTGACCTCCTCACGCTGAATTCGGGTCTGGTCTCCCCGACTCTGTTGAAGAAATGAGTTGCATGAAGATGTCAGTCCCACTGTGTATTGTGTCTGTAGGACCTGGAAAGATGGGCAAAAAGTGTCAGTGATGATGGGCAAGTCTGTAACTGAAGTGTTTGAGGTTGTGGCTCAATAGTAACTAACGGTACTCAATAGTAACTAACGGGGTTAGTTACTCTCACAGGGAAGTGCAGAGGGCCGGTGAGTCTCCCATAAGAAGGATGTTCGCAGTTCTCAGGAAAAGAGGGAAGTTTTCAACCATAAGGGAGGATATGAAGACAGCATGTTAAGGCAGAGAACTGACCTTGACTCGTCTTCCCACAGCTCACAGCCCAATGACAGAAACTGTATGAAGAACGCCTAGGGGTGCCTGGGTGGCTCGGATGATTAAGCGTCTTGGCTTTGGCTCAGGCCATGATCTCCAGGTTCTGGGATCGAGCCCCTTGTTGGGCTTCCAGCTCAGCAGGGAGTCTGCTTCTCTCTCACTCTCTGCCTCTCCCCCTGCTTGTGCTCTTTCTGTCTGTCTCTCTCCTTTTTTTTTTTTAAAGATTTTACCCATTTATTTGACAGAGAGAGAGACCACAAGCAGGCAGAGAGGCAGGCAGAGAAAGAGGAGGAAGCAGGCTCCCTGCTGAGCAGAGAGCCCGACACGGGGCTCGATCCCAGGACCCTGGGACCATGACCTGAACTGAAGGCAGAGGCTCAACCCACTGAGCTACTTGGGTGCTCCTCTCTCTCCCTTTCAAATGAATAAATAAAATCTTAAAAAAAAAAAAAAAGACAATGCCTAGCACATAATAGAGCCCACAGTTTAAAAAAACAAATCAAGTGGAATCAACTTCAGGAAACAAATTAGTTTCCTGAAGTTCCTGAGTTACCACTGACTCAAATACATGAAAATTAGTGACCTGTAGAACAACTTCTCGGGAGCCAATAGAGTTCATAACGAAAGCTGTGTAGGCCACGAAATATAATAATAAACTATCAGAAAGAGAACATAGTAATTACTGTATCTTTCCACTTCTTGTGTGCATTTAAGTTATGCTTTCTTTAGTCCATTTAGCTGTATTCAGTTGAAAACATGAGATGCATTTTTTTGCAGGTTGTAAAATACAAAAACATGTATCTTTGGAGCAAATCTGTAGCACAGCAGGAGGAACGCAAATGAAATAGACCGAAGCCTTGAACTTCATCACCTGTTTGGGGAAATCTTTATAAATATATTTAATGGTTAACTTCAGTATTAGACATATGTGCAGTAAAAATATGCTAACAGCTGCCATTTTTAAAAGAATCACATTTCTCCCGGATGCCGTTACTGATATGCCTGACTGCCCACATTTAGAACCATGATGGCTGGTGGGAGCAGTCTTTCACACTCAAATCCTGTAACTCCATGTACCAACAATACAGCCAGCCCCATGATTTGTCACATCAAATATGGAAAAGGCACCTCCATGTGACTTCAAAATCAATGATGCTTCAGAAAAATCCTCAACCCAGAACAGGAAAAAGAAACGTGCAATGACAAGAACATCAATGAGAATGTGAGCTATGTGGTTTGCTTATTTTGGATAGAAAGTGAGACTTTTTCTTGCAATCCGTCTAGAAAAAAAATGGCTCTGCTTTTTGGGTCATAAGCCCCTTTATTAATATGCTGAAAGTCTGGGATTCCAGAAAATGTATACAGACACAAAATACTGCCAATTCCAATTCCCTGACCCCAAGTCATTTTGATTTAGAGGTCAGTGAGTAATCTTTCTGCAGCTAGCAAGCCTAATATTTTCAGTTACAAAGTCAGATCAGAATGTGTTCTGTGGGAAGTCTGCATTGGCCAACACATAGAAAAACAATGGGGCTTGTCCTGAAAGAGTAAAGGAATAGAGGAGATTACATCTAAACCTTATTAATGTTTTGGTTCAGACTTAAATTCAATTTTCAAAATGGTGGTTCTTTGAAATTAATATAGGCTCCTGATCACTACAACTTTAATATACCAACACATTGTCATTTCTTAGGGAGAAATTTTTATTTTCTTAATAGCAACACAGAAGTTGGATTTGGGGGTTATTAATGAAGCCAGCAAAAGTTAATGCTGAAGGACACAGAAAAAACCAACCGTACTGTTTAGAACTCAACCGCATATCTTACTGGGTATATATTTGTAATTTGCTAAGGAAATGTAGTGTAGCAAGTCACAACCAATAATTCAGCAACTGCAAATTGCTATTCAAAAAATCTTTGCTCATATAGTTCTCAGGATCTTATATGAATTAATTAAGTTAAAAGATCTTTATCAAGTGCCAACTATTTTAGAGCACTATGCTATAGACACTATGGGTCATATGTAAGAGTAGAGTTCACTGTGGAAGAATATGACCCAAGGGGAAAAAAGAAAGCTCAGGACTTGAAGCTTATTACAAAAACTGAGGTGGGGTGGGTAGGATGATCTTCCAAGAAGAAATATGGAAAAATCATGACCTACTTTTATCCCTGACACTTTGTACAGAAACCACTACACAGTTAATTCTCTGCATATTGCCAGTTGCTCTCTTTACATACATGGAGCATCACAGAGTTATATCCAGAAGATACCCAAGCACTAGAATAAAGAAAGCTGCTTCTGTCTTAGGAAGAAAAGGGTGGGTGATGGTTACCACTCTTGTTTTGGGTATTTAGGGTTCTGTGCACATAAGATATGGTCAGTCATGCTTGCTGTCCATCTTTCTGGTGACTAGTTCTGGAATATAATAGTCTACAGAACATACTAAATCCCACTAACCCACAATTCAGTCCTTGGATCTTCTCAGGAATGAGTCACATTGCTAGAAGACAAAAGGAGTATCATTTGCACCTAAGAAGTCACAGGCTGGAGACTAAAAGACCAGGGACACAAACATGGTTCTTTTTTTAAAAAAAATTTTAAATTAACATGTAATGTATTATTAGCCCCAGGGGTACAGGTCTGTGAATCACCAGGTTTACACACTTCACAGCACTCGCCATAGCACATACCCTCCCCAATGTCCATAACACCACTACCCTCTCCCTCCCCCCACCCCCAGCAACCCTCAGTTTGTTTTGTGAGATTAAGAGTCACTTATGATTTGTCTCCCTCCCAATCCCATCTTGTTTCATTTATTCTTTTCCTACTCCCCAAACCCCCAAGCTGCATCTCTACTTCCTCGTATCAGGGAGATCACAGAATAACAAACATGGTTCTTATACCTCTTCCCCTCCATGGTTAGGACTTTGGAAAAGTGAGAATACCAGGGAAGTGAACAGCCTACCCTTAAGAGATGATTAGTGAATGGGATGTCATGTTCTGTTTGATGCCTTTATGTGCCACAGAGATGGACTTTGGGTAGGGCTGGAGTACATCTCATGAGGACAGGGAAGAAAGTCTTTGAGACCACCAGATAGTCTTTAAATCGAATATGGAAGGGGAAAAAGGCAACGCTCATGTAAAAACATGAAACCAGTTACCAGAAAAGTCTTCAGTCATGTCGTGGGAAAAAGATTATTTCAGGAGGAGCCATGAGACTCCTATAAGGAAACAATTGGGAAAACTTCCCAAAACGATATTCTCAAGTGTCTCATAGCTGTATGGGAAGTACATACAATGCATGCGAATTTGAGAATAAAATGGTGTATGCAATCTCATACTAATTACTGGGAGGTGGCAGTATTCCAAAGAGATATCTGTAAGAAAGGGAGGTAAAAAACTATCACTTAACATCTATGTGAAAATCCAGGTGGTAAAGGATGATGAAGAGACATTCGAATAAGGATTAGATGAGAGGACAAGATACTGCTTTGTTGATGAAACTGTTATCAATAAACTATCAGGCCAAATGGAAGAAATGGATGATATGTTCCTAATTTAGCTTACAATGCTGGCAAGAGGCACAAAATAGTTGTGATGGGAAACCTGAACCACCCAAACATTTGATTGGAAGCTCTTAACTAAAAACAGAAAGTCTTGACAAGTTACTGTCTGGCCTGGATAGTGACTTTCTTTCTTTATAGATGGAGGAAATAACCAGGGAACTGCTACTTAGATCTAATTCTATATAAGGAAGATATCAGCTAGTGAAGTGAAGTACAGGCATGCCTCCTTTGACCACACTTGGCTCTTTTGCTTCATAGATACACTGTGTTTTTTTTTCAAATAGAAGGTCTGTGATAATCCTGCATCAAGCAAGTCTATTGGCACCATTTTTCCAACAGCATGTGCTCAATCCATGTCTCTGCATCACATTTTGGTTATTCTCCCAACATTTCAAACTTTTTTATTATTACTATTATTTTGTCATGGTGATCTGTGACCAGAGATCTTTGATATTATTATTGTAATTGTTTTGCAGCACCATGAACCATGCCCATATAAGATGGCCAACTTGGCTGATAAGTGTATGTGGTCTGACTATCCACTGATGGCCATTCCTTCCTCTCTCTTCTTCTCAGGCCTCCCTATTCTCTGAGACACACCAATACTGAAATAGGCCAATTAATAACCTGATGGTGACCTCTAAGTGTTCAAGTGAAAGGAAGTGTCATATGTCTCTCACTTTAAATCAAAAGCTAGAAATAAGCTTTGTCAAAAAGCTAAGATAGGCTGAAAGCTAAGCTTCTTGCACCCAACAGTTAGCCAAGTTGTGAATGCAAAGGGTAAGTTTCTGAAAAAAGTTAAAAATCCTACTTCAGTGAGCACACAAATTAGGAGAAAGCAAAACAGCTGGAGAAAGTTTAATAGTCTAGACAGAAGATCAAACAGCGATAACATTCCCTTAAGCCAAAGCCCAACCCATAGCCAGGCCCTAAATCTGTTCAATTCTATGATGACGGAGAGTCGGGAAAGCTGCAGAAGAAAAGTCTGAAGCTAGCAGAGGTTGGTTCATGAGGCTTAAGGAAAGAAGCCATCTTCCTAACACAGAAGTGCAAGGGGAAGCCACAGATGCTGATACAGAAGCTACTGCAAGCTATCCAGAAGACCTAGCTTAGATAATTCTGGAAAGTGGTTACACTAAACAACAGATTTTCAATATAGATGGAACAACCTCATGTTGGAAGAAGATGCCATCTCAGACTTTCAGAGCCACAGAGAAGTCAATGCCTGGCTTTGAAGCTTCAAAGGACAGATGGACTCTCTTGTCAGGGCCCAATGCCACGGGTGACTTTGAATTGAAGCCAATGTTCACTTAGCACCCCAAATCCCAGGACTCTTAAGAATCATGCTAAATCTAGTCTGCCCATGCTCTAGAAATAGAACAACGAACCACATCTGTTTCCAACATGGTTTACTGAATATTTTAAGCCCACTGTTGAGACTACTGCTCAGAAATAAAGATTCCTTTCAAAATATCACTGCTCGGGACGCCTGGGTGGCTCAGTTGGTTAAGCGGCTGCCTTCGGCTCAGGTCATGATCCCAGCGTCCCGGGATCGAGTCCCACATCGGGCTCCTTGCTCGGCAGGGAGCCTGCTTCTCCCTCTGCCTCTGCCTGCCACTCTGTCTGCCTGTGCTCGCTCTCTCATGCTTGCTCTCTCTCTCTGACAAATAAATAAATAAAATCTTTAAAAAAAAAAAAAAAAAATATCACTGCTCATTGACAGTGCACTTGATCACTCAAGAACTCTGATGGAGATGAACAACAAGATTAATATTTTCATGCCTGTTAACACAACACCCGTTCTGCAGCCCATGGATCAAAGAGTAATTTCAACTTTCAAGTCTTATTATTCAAGAAATACATTTCATAAGGCTATAGCTACCATAGATAGTAATTCCTCTGATGGATCTGAGCAAATTAAGTCAAAAACCTTCTGGAAAGGCCTCATCATCAAGATGCCATTAAGAGCACTCATGATTCATGGAAAGAGGTCAAAATATCAACATGAATAGAAGTTCAGAAGAAGTTGATTCTAAATTTCACTGATGACTTTGAGGGGTTCAAAACTTCGGTGAAGGAAGTGACTGTGGATGTCACAGAAAGAGGAAGAGAACTAGCATTGGAAGTGGAGCCTGAACATGTGACTGACTTGCTGCCATCTCATGATAGAATTTTTAACAAATGAGGAATTGCTTCTTATGAATGAACAAAAAAAAAAATGATTCCTTGAGATGGAATCTACTCCTAGTAAAGATGCTGTGAACTATGTTGAAATGACTACAAAGGACTTAGAATATTCCATAAACCTAGTTGATAAAGCAGGGGCAAGGTTTAAGAGGATTGACTATGGGGCGCCTGGGTGGCTCAGTGGGTTAAAGCCTCTGCCTTGGGCTCAGGTCATGATCTCAGGGTCCTGGGATTGAGCCCCGCATCGGGCTCTCTGCTCAGCAGGGAGCCTGCTTCCTCCTCTCTCTGCCTGCCTCTCTGCCTACTTGTGATCTCTGTCTGTCAAATAAATAAATAAAATCTTTAAAAAAAAAAAAAAAAGAGGATTGACTACAATTTTGAAAGAAATTCCACTGCGGGTAAAATGCTATCAAACAACATCACATGCTACAGAGAAATCATTCATGAAAGGAGGAGCCAATCAATTTGGCCAACTTCACTATTGTCTTATTTTAAGAAATTGCCAGAGCCACCCCAGCCTTCAGCAACCACCACCCTGTTCAGTCAGCAGCCATCAGCATCAAGGCCAGACCCTTCACCAGCAAAAAGATTACGACTCATAGAAACCTTAGATGAAAAAAAAAAAAGAAAGAAAGAAAACTTAGATGTAGTTAGCACTTTTTTAGCAATTAAGTATTTTTAAATTAAGATGTGTACTTTGGGGTTTTTTGCCATTATATTATTGAAGACTTAATAAACTATGTATCTTTTACATGCACTGGAAAATCAAAAAATTCATTGGCCTTGCTTTTTGGCGGTATTTGCTGTATTGCAGTGGCCTAGCCCTGAATCCACATTATCCCTGAGGTCTGCCTTTAATGAAACTTGGGTGGAAACAATGAGATTGTTATAGCGTATGACATAGCCTTCTAATCCATCCTCCACTCATCCAAGGCTGTCACAATTTTTGTGAAACACACCTACTGATGCACAGGGACCCAGGGCTCAACTTTGATATACTCTGCAGTACCTCTGGTTTGCCTGCCATGTTGTGTGCTTATCAAATATTCCAGACCTATCCCTTGCCAGTTGTACTTATTCTGGGTAAGTAATTTAAGTTAAATACTATATAAACTGACTAAATATTAGTCCAAAAAGAAAAGAACCGTTAACCATTCTAGAAGTTTTGGAAAATCTTGATAAAGAGTTCTACTAAGAATTATTATATTAGGTGTAGACAATTCAATAGCAAACATTGTTTGAGTACTTCAAAACCACAAAAAACATAGATCTAGATGGGTTCTGTGATCAGATTTTTTTACAAGCTCTTTCCCAACTTAAGGGAAATAAGAACTAAAAATTACAGATGATACAAAAATGATAAGGTGGAAGACTAGTCAATTAAAAAAAGATCTTTGGGACGGGGCACCTGGGTGGCTCAATGGGTTAAGCCGCTGCCTTCGGCTCAGGTCATGATCCCGGGGTGCCGGGATCGAGTCCCGCATCGGGCTCTCTGCTCAGCAGGGAGTCTGCTTCCTCCTCTCTCTCTGCCTGCCTCTCTGCCTACTTGTGTTCTCTGTCTGTCAAATAAATAAATAAAATCTTTAAAAAAAAAAAAAAAAGATCTTTGGGGGCACCTGGGTGGCTCAGTGTGTTAAGCCTCTGCCTTTGGCCCAGGTCATGATCTGAGGGTCCTGGGATCGAGCCCCGCATAGGGCTCTCTGCTCAGCAGGGAGCCTGCTTCCCTTCCCCTCTCTCTGCCTGCCTCTCTGCCCACTTGTGATCTCTGTCTGTCAAATAAATAAATAAAATCTTAAAAAAAAAAAAAGATCTTTGCCCTATACCAAAAGATTGGTGAATCAGTAGATAAATATATATCATAATATATAAATATATAGTTAATATATTTTAAAATAAAATTAAATATTCAAGATGCATGTGTTTTTTTATGATTTACTACTTTAGCTCTCTTTTAATATCCAACTCCATTCCAACAGCAAGATATAAAGGACTTCTATCCTGGCATATCCTGGCATATCCAGCCAGATAGGAGGTGGTTGAAATGATGACAAAACCTGACTTCAGGAAGGCAGACTTCAAAAGGAGCAGCAGAGGGGCAACTGGTTGGCTCAGTTGGTACAGCATGTGACTCTTGATCTCGTAGTCATACGTTTAAATCCCACACTGAGCACAGAGCTTACCTGATTTTTTTAAAAGATTTTATTTATTTATTTTTAAGAGAGAGAGTGCAACCAGGGGGAATGGCAGACAGAGGGAGAAGCAGGCTCCCCTCTGAGTAAGGAGCCCAACTCAGGACTTGATCCCAGGACCCTGGGATCACCACCTGAGCCGAAGGCAGATGCATAACCAACTGAGCCTCCCAGGCATCCCCAGAGCTTACTTTTAAAAAGGCGGGAGAGGGGCGCCTGGGTGGCTCAGTGGGTTAAGCCTCTGCCTTCAGCTCAGGTCATGATCCCACGGTCCTGGGATAGAGCCCCGCATCGGGCTCTCTGCTCAGCGGGGAGCCTGCTTCCCCCTCTCTCTCTCTCTGCCTGCTTGTGATCTCTCTCTGTCAAATAAACAAAAACAAAACAAAAATCTAAAAAGGGGGCAGGTCAACAGAAACAGAGCCATGACTCTGGGGCAAGAGACTCTGAAGAGGGTGAGTGACATCTATCTGTCCACACAGTCTGTAATTCTATCTGCATAACCCTAGGCTGGGATTCCAGCAAGGGAGAAATGAAGGGGGTTCCTACATAGTTCTATCATAGCCTCTGATTCCAATAGGGCTCAACTAAAAAATAGAAGAGCACCTCAAGAACAAGGGTAAGAAATGTGCTCTGAAAATAGTGACAGACAGATTGAGACCTATAATTTGTTAGGAACAAAAGAAATACCAGAAAGAGGTAAATCCGAAGTTTGGTGCCACTGACATGATGTTGCTGAAATAACAAAGAGAAAGAAGAAGTACTCCGCTGTGATTTTTGTCCTTGTATTCTTTTCCAAGAAGAATGATTTGGGACTTGAAATAGAAGACCTAATATGGTAAGAGAAAATGAAAGGCCAAGATCAGGAAAGAGATTTAAAGTGAGCTGTGGGACGCTGTAAAAAAAACTACAATCCAGGGCACTGAGAAAACTCACAGATTAGAGTGCTAAACTGACCAATAGTGGTACTGGAAGAATTAGATGAACACGTGCCGATCTGACTCTCAAAAAAAAAAAAAACAAGGGGCACCTGGGTGGCTCAGTGGGTTAAAGCCTCTGCCTTCGGCTCAGGTCATGATCCCAGGGTCCTGGGATCAAGCCCCGCATCAGGCTCCTTGCAGGGAGCCTGCTTCCCCCTCTCTGTCTGCCTCTCTGCCTACTTATAATCTCCGTCTGTCAAATAAATAAAATCTTTAAAAAAAAAAACAAGAGGAGGAATGGCTGCAGATTTTGCAATATACAGGCCTTTGAGCTTTGCTATTGTATCGGGAAGATTACATAATTGATATTAACAGGATAGCTTGAAATTCAAAATCAAAAAATCATAAATAGTATCAAACCAAAAGCAGCCATCAGATTTATTAGAGAAACAATAGAGGCGCTTTTTTTTTTCATTTTTTTTCATTTTTTAATTTTTTTTTAAGATTTTATTTATTTCTTTGACAGAGGGAGAGATCACAAATAGGCAGAGAGGCAGGCAGAGAGAGAGGGGAAAGCAGGCTCCCCGCAGAGAGCAGAGAGCCCAATGCGGGGCTCAATCCCAGGACCCTGAGAACATGATCTGAGCCAAAGGCAGAGGCTTAACCCACTGAGCCACTCAGGCGCCCCTCGTTTTTTATTTTTTTAAAGATTTTATTCTTAAGTCATCTCTATGTCCAACATGGAACTCGAGCTCACAACCCTGAGATCAAGAGTCCCCCACTCCACTGACTGAGCAGCAGGCCTGCCTAGAGGCATTTCTTTTAAAAAGTGGATCAAGGAGTGCCTGGGTGGCTCAGTGGGTTGAGCCTCTGCCTTTGGCTCGGGTCATGATCTCAGGGTCCTGGGATCGAGTCCCGCATCAGGCTCTCTGCTCAGTGGGGAGCCTGCTTCTCCCTCTCTCTCTGTCTGCCTCTCTGCCTACTTGTGATCTCTCTCTGTCAGAGAAATAAATAAAATCTTAAAAAAAAAAAAAAGTGGATCAGCAATCAGAATGATTGCTATTGGGGACCGGGGAGGAGGACACATATCCCCTACTCTTGATATTTTCATAGAAGGAAATCTGGCACAACAGGAAGGAGCAATTGTCTACAGAGGAGTTTAGAGTTCAAGACAAAGAAATGAATTGTTCCTCCTGACTTGATTTCTGTTGAGGCAACTGACATGCAGTGAAAGCCTTTCAGATATTTGTAAAAGTGTGACAGGTTTTGGAACTGAGTGGGTTTAAGAAGTTTAAATAGACAAAAGGCAGTTATGATGGAACATGATGCCATGAAGGTAAAGTACTGGAGTAAAAAATGTCTGTCTTGGGGGGCCTGGGTGGCTCAGTGGGTTAAGCCTCTGCCTTCAGCTCGGGTCATGATCCCGGGGTCCTGGGATCGAGCCCCGCATCGGGCTCTCTGCTCAGCGGGGAGCCTGCTTCCCCCCCCCTCTGCCTGCCTCTCTGCCTGCTTGTGATCTCTGTCTGTCAAATAAATAAATAAAATCTTAAAAAAAAAAAAAAAAAGTCTGGCTTTAGATACGGAAGGACAAGTATTATATGATTCCATTTATAAGAGGGACTTAGAATAGGGAACTTCATAGACAAAGTAAAAAGGAGGTTATTATTGATGGGTACAGAGTTTTTGTTGGAGATGATGAAGAGTTCTGGGTATGGATGGTGGTGATAATTACACAACATTATGAATGCATTTAATGGCATTGAATTGTATATTCATAAATGGCTAAAAAGATAAACATTACTTTGTGTATATTTTGCCATAATAAAAAAAACTAAAAGAGGCCTTGACCAGAGAGACCTGTGTTTGAACCTAGATTTTTATCGATTAAACTCCATTTTTATACACACAGGAGGCTGGGTGCTGACCAAGGGCCAGAGACCAGGGAAGGTTGGTGGGAGATGGGTCAGAAGAGGGGTTGGGCAGAGGGCCTGGTCCAGGAGCTAAGTGTGAGCCAAGAAGCAGGCATAGAAACTAGGAAGAATTCAGTCCTGGCACAGCTCACTAACAAAATAACAGTCCAAATATGGATAGATTGGCTTTAGGAGAATGAGTTTCCTGCTACTAGAGGTATTGAAAACTGCTCACCAGATTCTTTTAAGAATATTCAAGCATACAATGACTTTTGATAACCTTTAAATTCCCTTTCAAAGGGTAAGCAGATATTTACTCCTTTATCATAATCTCCTGAAACTATGAGACATACTCAGTAGTGCCCCCAAATAGTGGTGAAGTAGAAAAATAATGGGAATGGAAAACGTACTCTCAGATAATTTAGTTATTCAACCTACTCCTGGATAAGCACAATCAGAATACTCAAAAATATGTAGCAAGAAGAAAAAGTCCTTAGGAATAAAAATTGTCAGGGGCGCCTGGGTGGCTCGGTGGGTTAGGCCTCTGCCTTCGGCTTGGGTCGTGATCTCGGGGTCCTGGGATCGAGTCCCGCATCGGGCTCTCTGCTGGACAGTGAGCCTACTTCCCTTCTTCTCTCTTTCTCTCTCTCTGCCAGCCTCTCTGCCTACTTATGATCTCTCTCTGTCAAATAAATAAAATATAAAAAAATTGTCAGATACAATAATCATTATTAAAATTGCTTGTGGATTTTTTTCAAGAGATTCTTAGGTATATATGGTACTTAGAATGGGCTAATTCAGACATATGTGCTCCTGTCTGAAAGAGGTCTAGATTCGATTAATTCCAGTCCAAAGCAAATATTTGGTCATTCATTCATTCTTTCATTCCACAAACAAGTATTGAAGACAAGTATCATGGAATACAAAGGTGGTAGGAAAAGATGTAAGAAAAAATTTCTGTTCTTAAGAGCTCAGATGAGTTACCGGTCCCAGGAGGTTCAGAAATTCAGTGTGGCTGATACCCTGTGCCTACATGATGCCTTTCACTTTAAAGTTATAATTGTTCAAGTTGTTCACACTCTTTGACACCTAAGAACTTCCAAGAAAATAATCAGAGCTGCACATAAATATTTATGTGTTAGAATTCTCATTAAAATATTATTTATAGTAACAAAAATTTGAAAATGACCCACAAGTCCAATAAAAGAATGGCCAAGTAAATTATAGGATATATGGAACCGAGTGGCCTCCAAAGCTAATAAAACTTACGCTTTAGAAGAATAGTTAGTGATAAAGGAGCTGTTTGTGATACAATGTGGAGGAGCCGTGTATAGATCTGCATACAAAATACGATCCAAGGCCCCAGCACACTGCACTTCCCTCTCAAGAAAAAGCAGTGATTAATCTTGTGATAATGCCTTCCTTCGGAGTAACTATCAAAACTGAACTTGGACGATGTGAAGGAGCATGAATTGTATATATTCCCGTGTAAAATCAATCACAAGCTAGCATTTAATCTTGGTTCGTAATCTGGAAATTGAGGATGACAATATAGAAAATTATGTAGAACTGGGTCTGGGTCCTCTCTGCTGCAGACCAGCCATAAATCAGGCTCTTGCACCACTGAGCCGAGAGCAGTCATCACCATCCATACTGCCCTCAGCATTGTTGAAGGGAGACCCAGGAAGAAGCAAAAAAGAGATATTCAATGGACCGTTTCTTTAAAACAACTCAATCAAGATAATGATTTTTTTAGTCTAATTTATCTCCCAGTAATCATATACTATTATATATATATAGCTATATACAGCCATAACTATATATATAGTTAATTTTTAAAAATCAAGGGTTATAAAGATAAGGACGCCACTCACCCCAACTCACATGACTGTATTAGCCCGATTCACTAGTGCAGAGGCGTCTTTGTTAATATCGAATTCATGGCGTTATGTTGACGCTGAATAAGGAATCTGAGCGTGTTGGTGACAAGGTGCACACTTGTTTTTTGCAAGCCATCCAGGATTGTTTAGCCTAGTGAGATGAAATTTGCAAAAGGTAACTGAATAATGAGAAAGAGCTAATGTAATTTATTCCCCACTGTAATTTACTCCACATTCTTAAGCAGGCAGGCCCTGGACACACTGCCTTTTCACTCCATCATTCTCCTGAAATGTAATAGGGGCCATTAAACTAGGTAAGAAGATGAATTGCTAGAGATGATTACGCATGCCTTCAGCAGCCCATGAAATGTACCCAAGAACAATAAAGATATCTGATGGCCTGTCAGGGAGATGCTTATGCAAATGAGAACATCATGATTATACTTCTGCTTGCTCATCTAAAGGCTATCATGATATAGAGATGCAAAAAATTTCCCTGGTGCGGGAGCATCACAAATAAGAAGCTGGTTTCCTATTAGGATATGCTAGAAATGAAAATTCATGGCCAAATGCCTCATTCAGCTATAAAAGAGGACAATCATGGCCATAGGATCAGCATCCACATTCATTTCCTCTGAAAACAATAGATGATACCTCTTACTGCTCTCCTGAAATGATAGTATTTGGCACTAAAAATTATTTGTCATCCTCAGAAGTAAAATACGTTGTAAATATATGTCACTAGCATCTTTCTGCTCTTAAAAAATAAATGATACTTCTGACGTGAGTTTAACTACCTTCAAGGTGTCCATGGGAATGAAGACAAAAAGAGGTGGAGGCGACTGATGGAAAGCCTGAAGCAGACTCCCTTTGGGGGCAGGAACTCAGCTGGGTCATTCTGAAGCCCAGCGTCTCCTCCTCCTCCCACGGCTCTATGGTGACACTGGAACCGCAGGACTCTGGCTTCGGGGAGATCTCCAGCCACTAAATATTAGACATTTGGCCTAAGAACAGACTTAATCTCCCAGAGCCTCAGTCTTGCCATCTGCAAAATGAGCATGATAATAGTACCCAGCTCAGGAATTACTGTGTGGATTTAAATGAGGTAGCGTATATGAAGTTCTTAAATGGCTGGCCTCATTTAACAAGTAGCAGTTTTGATTGTGATTATTCATCCATCTGCTTATTTGATATCTCCACTTGGATCTCAAATTTAGCATGTCCCCCTCACCCGTGTTCCTCCGGTCTTCCCTGTCTCAATAGTGGCAATTCCATTCTTTCTGTGTCCCCGGTCAGAAATCTTGGAGTCATCCTTCAAGCCACTTTTCCCCTCCTATATCCCACAGCAAGTCCTGTGAGCTCTGCCTTCAAAATGTATTTGTAACCCAACCCCTTCCCACTACGTCCAGCTACCCCATAGCCCAAGCCATCCCTGACCCAGATTATAGAGCTCTAGCTTCTTAACGGATTCCTGCTCCCTCTCCTGTTCCTCTTGCAATCCATTCTCTACACAGCGGTCACAGAAATCAGATTATGTCACTCCTCTGTTCAAAACTCCCCATGATGTCTCTTCTCATTCAGAGTAAAAGCCCAGGTCCTTACAGTGGTCTATCAATCCCTCTGTGACGTGACCCCACTTACCTCCCTGCCCTCCCTCTTCCCTTAAGATCCATTGCTCACTCCTCTCTAATCACATTGGCTTTCTGTTCTTCCCAAGACAAGAGGAGCTCCTTTCCAAATGCAGAGGCTTTGAATTTGCTATTTCCTCTGTCTGGGATGTTCTTCCCCCGGGGACTCCATTTCATTCAAAAGGGAGGGTTTCCCTGCCCTCTGGTCGGAAGCTGAAGCCCTCATCCCTCTCTTTCCTCATCCATGCCCTTCTGTTTCTTCAATACTGATTATCACCTCCCATCGTCCTCTTTACTGTATTTCTCCTCACCACCACCTCCACGATGAAGTCCCCCAAGAGCAGTCTCGTCTGCTTTGTTTGTCTCAGTTCATGCAACAGGGCACATCCTACTTGATGACTAGAAGGAAAGACACAAGATGAATGCCTCAGTCTGAGAGGGAGATGTATTCCATGAAGTTTAGAATTTCATCCTATATAAAATTCTACAAAGAGACTTAATTAAATGGCTTGTTTCACTAACAAGAAAGCTGAGGCCAAAAGACAAGCCCAAAGTCACATGGTAAGTGTTACCACCAGGACTCAAATAGTTTCTTCTGTCCTTGTGCCTAAAGCCCAGGCTTTCTACTGCAGCAGGCTATAGGCTCGACTCTGTAAATATTCTAAAAACTGTACAGAAGTTCAGTTCTGGTTCCAACTGCTTGACTGGCAATCTTGTGGAATCTTGATTTAAAGTTTACTTAAAATATTTTACTCTGAAAAAAATATTTTACTTTGGTTTGAAAATGAATAAAGTAAAGTTTGGCTTTACTTTATTCTGGGTGGCTAAGTCGATTAAGCATCTATGTTCAGCTCAGGTCGTGATGGTCCTGGGATCTAGCCCCAAGTCTCAGCAGAGGAGTCTGCTTCTCTCTCTCCCTCTGCCCCTGCTCATGTGCTCTGTCTCTCACTCACTCTTTCTCTCTCAAATAAATAAATAAAATCGTTAAAAAATAAAGTAAAATAAAATGAATAAGGTATACGATTGTAAATGATAAAACACCTAACAGCTGTTGAGAAGTCATATCCCTATCACGGTATTAAGTACTTTTTTTTTTTTTTAAGATTTTATTTATTTATTTGTCAGAGAGAGAGCGAGCACAGGCAGACAGAGTGGCAGGCAGAGGCAGAGGGAGAAGCAGGCTCCCGGCCGAGCAAGGAGCCTGATATGGGACTCGATCCCAGGACGCTGGGATCATGACCCGAGCCGAAGGCAGCCGCTTAACCAACTGAGCCACCCAGGCGTCCCTTAAGTACTTTAAAAGAACTAGCACAGTGAAGTCTTACAACCTAGGGTAGTAGCATTATCTCCATCTTACAGTGGAAGACACCAAATTTCACTGGTGATAACTGGCCGAAGGTTGCACAGTCAACAAGTGATGGGACCAGTATCTGAACTTCAGTAGTCTGCCTGCAGAGCCAATGTTCTACTGGAGTCAAGAAAACAGCACAGTTCACATTTCATGATGAATGTTTTAGAAAGATTTATCTGCTCTGTAAGTTCATTTCATTTTGTCTGCTTTTCTGAAAATGGGACAGATGCATATTATATATAAACATCATTTCTGAAAGTTTTTATTACAAATCTTAGTCTTCTGCTCCTTTGCAAAATTCATCCTATGTATATATTTCTCCTTTTAATTAACAACGCAAGGTTTTTAAAAAATTCTCTGGAGAACTGCTGAGTTAGGTTATCAACTCATCTCGGGACATCATCACATGGTTTCAAAAAACCATACAGAGAAAAGTGAGGATTTGCACTCCCTCTCTGATGTCCGTTGATGTCAACAGCTGTTATGATCTAAAACAAGCAAAGCAGTTAGTTATGGTATTACCTTGAGAGTTTCTAATGAAAGTGCCAAATAACAATATTGAGAAGAAATGTCAAAATATGACACCTGTAGGTAAGAGGGTCACTAAAGTTACCATGGGTCAGGATGCAGTCTTATTGCCCTTCTTGGAACTTAGAATTCTAAAGCCCATAGAAAATGTAGGGAAGTGCAAGCTCAGAGAACAATAGGACATCCCAGAGCATAGGTAACATATAATCTTTTTCACAGAGTACTGAGTAAAATAATATATTATTTCATTTTCAGTACATTATATGAACCAAAAAGCATTTGTATTATTTAAAATTCCTAAGAGGAAAAATTGATGTATTGGCAATACATTATTTAAGGCAAGAGTTATTTTTTAAAAATCTAAACTCAAGGGGGTGGGAGGTTGGGGGAGCCAGGTGGTGGGTATTATGGAGGGCATGCATTGCATGGAGCACTGGGTGTGTTGTAAAACTATGAATTCTGTTATGCTGAAAAGAAATGAAATTAATAAAATAAATAAACAAATAAATAAATAAAATCTAAACTCAATTGTGTAAGACTGATGATTCACCTGTACCCCTGAAACAAATAATACATTATATGTTAATAAAAATAAATAAATTAAAAATAAAAAATCTAAACTCTTACCCTAAATATTATTATTTTTAAAATATTTTATTTATCCATTTGGCAGAGAGAGTACCCCAGCACAAGCGGGAGGCACAGCAGGCAGAGGGAGAAACAGACTCCCCACTGAGCAGGGAGCCCAACACGGGACTTGATCCCAGGACCCTGGGATCATTACCTGAGCTGAATGAAGGCAGGCACTTAACTGACTGAGCCACCCAGGGGCTCCCTTAAATATTATTTAAATACACAATGGCTCAAATGTGATCCTATGAAAATTGGTGCATTACAAATGGAAACTGAGTGGGAGGGAGAAAAGCTTGTGGAAAAGAATATTCTGGAAGAAAAAGTTCAGTAAGTATTCCAGATATCTTCTTAAAGTTGGCTATAGAACCCACAGTAGCAGCCAAGAAGAAAAAAAATGGAAGAAAAAGTGAGCCCCATTGTTTATTTCTTTTAATTGCTATCCATTAAGCCGTCTCCTGGCTGGAAGAAAGGGGTGGTCATGTTAAGTGTACTAGGGTTCCACGTTTCCATCCTTTTAAGACAAAATACAGAGGCAATAAGAATTTCTTTATGAGCTTGAACATTCAACAGAGAGAAATGTGGAGACCAGGGACAAGAATGACCATGGAGCTTCTTTTCTCTAGGATCTTGAGGGGGTCAAGTACTGGGCAGTCTCCCTGTCCACCTGAGTGTGCAATTCTTCGGCGGCAAGGGGAAGTTTTACTTAAGTGTTAAAGCTAAGGCTGAATAATATATCTGATTGAAAAAGGCTTGTCATTTTTTAGGATTTTTACAAATTAAAATATATTCTGGTTTAGGCTGAAAACTTAAAGCTTAGAGATGTTTAGTTTGGTTTGATTTGCTTGAAACACCATAGATTATGAAGAAGGCTCTGTACCAGGAATATGGAGATCTGAGTTCCCGTCCTATTTCTAGCTGTTGCGGACAGAAGCAACTCACTCAGTTTCTCAGATTACCACAAAGGAGTTGGATTAGAGAACCATCCAAAGGTCCCTTGCAGTTCTGTGAATCTTTATGAATTTTTATTCAAGAGCAAGAGTCTAAAAGAAACATCATGTGAGCCACACACATGAGCCTAATGTAATTTCAATTTATCTAGTAGCACATTAAGATTTTTAAAACAGATTAAGTTTATTTTAATTTATTTTATGTGTATTTGACACGTTTTATTAACCCAATAAGACTTCAATATTACCACTTCACTATGTAATTGCTATTAAACGATATTGAAGAGATACTTTACATTCTTTTCTTTGTATTAAGTCTTCAAAAGCCAATGTGTGTTCTATGCTTGCGTCATACCTTCGTTGGACTAGCCACATTTCAAGTGCTCAACAATCAAGTTTAGAGGGTTTGCACTTTTCTCACCTAAAAATAAAGATACAGGCTACCTTTGAAGGGAAAATAGATTTAAAGTTACAAAAGCTATGCATTACAATAGAAGGGTCAACACACCGAGTTGATATCAGGGGAGAGGTGATCTAAAAAGGGATATGATTTCTGATAGAAATTGCCAAATGGAGAGATTACAGACGGAAGCCGTGTCACGTGGAAGTTGGAAAGTTGGACAGAGAGGATGTATGCCATCTTGAGTGGTTGTTAAAATGTTTACACCTAATCCCCCACTGTCACTCTTCTCTTATCTGCAGACATAAGCAGGGTGTCCAGTTAAGTAAGGTCTTTGTAGCCCCAGGAAAAAATGGAACCACTAGATCAGAGGTTTCTAATCTGAGGTCTATGGACCCTTATGGGATCTGCAGATGGAATTCAAGGGGGTCTAAAAGTTGAATGGGGGAAAATAACATCTTTATTGTTATTAATTTCCAAGTCAAATTCAGCATTTCCTTCAATTATGAATGGAGGCAATAGACCATTAGAATTTACCAACACTGATGACCACCTTTTTCTGCTTTACTTCTGTTATTTTTTCTTTTTTTTTAACTTTTTTATTTTTTTGACAGAGATCACAAGTAGACAGAGAGGCAGGCAGAGAGAGAGAGAGGAGGAAGCAGACTCCCCGCTGAGCGGAGAGCCCAATGTGGGGCTCGATCCCAGGACCCTGGGATCATGACCTGAGCCGAAAGCAGAGGCTTTAACCCACTGAGCCACCCAGGCGCCCCTATTTTTTCTTTCTTAAAAAATCTTCAATTCCAGTGAGTTAACATACAGTATGATATTAGTTTCAGGTGTACGATATAATAATTCAACATATCCATACATCACGCCGTGCTCATCACAAGTGCCCTCCTCAATCCCCAAGGCCTATTTAACCCATCCCCCACCCCTCGGCCCTCTGGTAGCCTGTGACTTCATCATCACTAGAGATCACGGGTGTTTTCACAGCACATTGCATTGGCTGCACATGTTGGGACAGCAGTTCATCAGAGTGACAGCAGCTTTATTAGGCCACCATGACACCTTGTCATTGAATGCATTAATAAAGAGACTCATGTTATTATATTACAGGTTTTTAATATATTTTGATATCTGCATTTTAATAAATCGGTTTCTTTTATAATCCTGTTTTGTTTCACTTAAAAAATGTTATTCTGAGACGGGAGCCATAGATTTCGCCAGACTGCTAAAGGGGTCTGTGGCACAAAGCACTACATGGAAAAAGTATGGCTCCCTGAACGACCCACCCCCCTTCTCTATCCCACACGAAATCATACTGGATTGTGTCATGACTGAAAAACAAATCGTTATCACATCAGGCCACTGAGATTCAGGGAGTATTGGTTTCGGCAGTGAAGCCCCTTCTGACTAATGTATAACTAAAATCTGGCTTCAGGCCCTGACAATTGGGTATGACTCCAGCCAGACTCCAAATACTGAGGAGAGGACACTGGCAGTGACACGCTGATAAAATGAGTCTTAAAAAAAAGGGGGGGGGGCTTCCTGGGTGGCTCAGTGGGTTAAAGCCTCCTCCTTCGGCTCAGGTCATGATCCCAGCGTCCTGGGATCGAGCCCTGGGTTGGGGGTCCCTATCATGGGACAGCCTGCGTCTCCCTCTCCAGCTCCCCACTGCTTGGGTTCCCTCTCTCGCTGTCTCTCTCTGTCAAATAAATAAAATCTTTAAAAAAGAAGAAAAAAAAAAGACCCACCTAGCACAGCTAATTTCAAGCTACCAAAATGGTGTCACTGAACTCTACGGGAGGGTGGCCCAGATTCAGCTCTTGCCAGTCATGTCTGCTGGCTCCCAAACACCACGGGGACTGCTCTCCGGTCACGGTTCCTAGAAAGGTGTCTTGTTCTTGTCCTCGCCTGCTTTACGGGGAGGGGTATGTGTGGAATTTTGAGACCAGTTGTTCAAAGGCTCCTATTGAAACCATTGTGTCTGACTCTTCCATAATGACTACAGAATACCTTAGATGCAGTAATGTGTAAATTGAATAAGCTGTTGAAAAGAATCTAATTACTACTAATTACAATACTAGAGTGTCCCAACAAATTATAATGCCATTGCTTCTGTAGAGGCATTTTGTGTTTAAACACTTTAAACATTAATTAGTCCTCAGAACAAACGTGTGAGAGATAGGTATTATTTGGCAGCGTCTGAAAGCCAATTATTTACTCTGGGAAGGCCCGGGACCCTAACTGACAGCAAAGGCAAACTGAGTAGCATAATAGTAGGATTGGGAATCCCAGAATTCTCTTGCCTTCATTGCTGACCTCCTTTCATCTCACTGGGAGTCACTGCTGTCCCCATTTTACATATGAGAAACTGAAGGCAGCCGGCTGACAGATCAACAATTTACAGAGAATCCAGCTTCCAATTCCGCAAGTCCTCAGGAGGGTCTAGTGCCTGTTTTTTAAATGTGAAAGCTCCATTTATGAGTCTTTTGAGCCTTGTTTCCCAAATATTAATATTCTCTTTTATAATGAAGAAGTTGCCTATGGTACCATTTATTTAAAGTTAATTATGGGGCACCTAGGTGGCTCAGTGGGTTGGGCCTCTGCCTTCGGCTCAGGTCATGATCTCAGGGTCCTGGGATCAAGTCCCACATGAGGCTCTCTGCTCAGGGGGGAGCCTGCTTCCCCCTCTCTCTCTCTGCCTGCCTCTCTGCCTACTTGTGATCCCTCTCTCTGTGTCAAATAAATAAATAAAAATAATACAGTTAATTATAAGTGACCTATTATTCCCACTTCCTCCTATTTGTAATTCCATATTATGTTTTGTTAACATTTTTTTTTTACATTTTATTTATTTGAGAGGGGGGATACAGAGGGAGAAGCAGACTCCCCGCTGAGCAGGGACCCCCCACCCCCACCCCCACTCCCACAACCCAGCCCATCCCAGGACCTGGAGACCACGACCTGAGCCGAAGGCAATGCTTAACCAACTGAGCCACTCAGGCATCCCTGTTTTTGTTTTTGTTTTTTTTTAAGATTTTATTTATTTATTTGACAGAGAGAGAGAGATCACAAGTAGGCAGATAGGCAGGGAGAGAGAGAGGGGGAAGCAGGCTCCCTGCTGAGCAGAGAGCCCGATGCGGGGCTCAATCCCAGGACCCCGGGATCATGACCCGAGCTGAAGGCAGCGGCCTAACCCACTGAGCCAGCCAGGTGCCCCTCAGGCATCCCTGTTTTGCTAACATTTAAATGAATTTTAATTTCTGGACTATGCTATTTATAATCTTATCCACTGGAGATATTCACTTTGAGAAACAGTCAAATCATTTAGAATTGACGTATGGAATTAAGGGTTTAGTAAATGTTTCAGTTTCTACCAAGAAGTAAACTACTGGTTTACCCCATTTAAAGTCAACAGGCCACTGTTTAAGCCTATCGAGTTGGTACTCCTTTCCATTAAAGAAAAAGCTTCGTGGACAAGACCTGGAATTTCTGGAAGAACATTTGACATCCCATTACCTTTTTTTCTGAGACATTCGCTTGCCTGGCACTTAGTAGACACTTAAGAAAAGTTAGTTTTTACTGTTATTTTTACTACTATCAACCAGGAGTTTTCATTTTTAGTTAAGAACTGATATCCCAGTTGAAAGGCACAGGTCTTAGTCGTGCTTTAAAACTCTTATTTACTGGGACGCCTGGGTGGCTCAGTTGGTTGGGCGGCTGCCTTCAGCTCAGGTCATGATCCCAGCGTCCTGGGATCGAGTCCCGCATCGGGCCCCTTGCTCGGCGGGGAGCCTGCTTCTCCCTCTGCCTCTGCCTGCCACTCTGTCTGCCTGTGCTCGCTCGCTCTCTGACAAATAAATAAATAAAATCTTAAAAAGAAAAAAAAACTCTTATTTACTTTAAGTTTAAACAGTACATTTCAATTAATGTTACTGATTAAATCCTTTCCAATGAAACCATTTTAAATATTTATACTTCAGATTTTACACATTTGTTATTATTGCTAATAAAATGTATCTCTATTCCAACCCCACCTCTGTGTCTGTTTTGCTCCGGCAATTCTTCAGGAATATCTACCAAACTCATTCAAGCAAGATGTACATAGGAAATAATTTTTTAAACAAACACTGTTAATCCAAACTGGGGAAAAAGCCATTCTGAATTCTTCTAAACTAATTATAGGAAGTGTCACTTGCCCTGTGTGAGTCCCAGAAGTAATAGCACATGCCCACTACTAACAGTGTCCTTTTTGAAAGAACATCCACAATTTCCCTTCATTTCTGAGTTGATCCTGTTCCTCTGTCCTGGACCCAGCCCAGCCCAACCCCACAGTAGTAACTCCTCGTGCAGATCTGCTCTGTTCCTTTCCCAGGTCGACAGGGATTGTTGGTAGCGGATATTACAGATACATTTTCCAACAGCTGTTCCAACAGACTTCTAAAACACAGTAGTCATATTGCTCCTTCCTAAAGACTGGAGATAAGTATCATTTTTCATATTTTCTATTTCCTTTCTCATCATGTTCATGTTTTCTTCTACTTCAGCATATGGAACATATTTATAAAAACTGTCTTAACATCCTTATCTGCTAATTTCATCATGCCTGAAATTCCTGTCTGTTTCTATTGATAATTTTTTTTCCTTAGAGTTATGGATATTTTCCTGCTTTCATTTGCCTGGTAATTTTTTTTTTTTTTTTTTAGATTTCATTTATTTATTTGATACAGAGAGAGCACAAGCAAGGGGAGCAGCAGACAGAGGGAGAGGGAGAAGCTGGCTCCCTGCTGAGCAGACAGCCCAACAAAGTACCAATCCCAGGATCCTGGGATCAAAACCTGAGCCAAAGACAGATGCCCAACAGACTGAGCCACCCAGGCACTCCATGCCTAGTAATTTTTGATTGGATGTTGGGTATCATGAACTTTACATTGTTGAATGTGGGTTTTTTTTTTTCCAATAAAACAACTATGCTAAATTCTTTATTAGAAATATAGACCAACCCTTATAGAAAACATGAGAACTCACACTGCATTAAACAGTCACAGGGATGTCTGGGTGGATCAGTAAGTTAAGTGACTGCCTTGGACCCAGGTCATGATCCTGAAGTCCTGGGATAGAGTCCTGTGTGGGCTCCCTGCTCAGTGGGGAGTCTACTTCTCCATCTCCCTCTGTCCTTCACTGTACTCATGCTCTCTCTCAAATAAATAAAATATTTTTTAAAAGGCAAAAAACAGAGTCACTGAGATGAACAAAAGATTCCTTAGTGATCCATCTATTCCTTAGTCGACTTAAAAGTTCCCACACTGGGACGCCTGGGTGGCTCAGTTGGTTAAGCGGCTGCCTTCGGCTCAGGTCATGATCCCAGCGTCCTGGGATCGAGTCCCACATCGGGCTCCTTGCTCAGCAGGGAGCCTGCTTCTCCCTCTGCCTCTACCTGCCACTCTGCCTGTGCTCGCTCGCTCTCTCTCTCTGACAAATAAATAACATAAAAAAAAAAAAAAAAAGTTCCCACACTGAGATGATACCAATCCAGAGGTCAACACAGAATATTTCAACTGGAGTTCTCATCAAAAAACTCCAGCTGGAAAAAAACATCTACCTCTGTTCTTTTTTTTTTTAATTTTTATTTTATCTTGTTTTGTTTTTTAAATTCTTCTAAAGTTTGTTTTTATATTTATTATTAGAGCAAGTCCAAAGCCATCTTGCAGGGCTAATTTTTGCTCACTAGTACTGAAGACTCAATACAATGCCCTATGTATTATAAGGTCTTCTTATTTTGAATGTTGGAAACATGAACTATTCCCAGCTCTGGATGACGTCCAAGAATCATTTGGCTCTATAAATCCAGAGAAACATGATCTTCTGTTCTAGAATATGGTCATGTATTATTTCCTGGGTAATTTTCTTCATTTTCTTTGTTCTCTATTTTGTGGGACTTCTGTGAGTCACACATTAAAGTTTCTGGATTGGCCCTTTAATCGTTTTTAATATTGTCTCCTCTGTCTTCCATCATTTGCTCTTTTTGTTCTATTTTCTGCAAGATTTCCTCAACTTTATTTTCCAAAGCAACAATTGTGTTTTTAAAAATATTGATCATCAGACTTTTAATTTCCCAGAGCTATTTCTTATTATTTCTTATCTACTAGCATCATTTCTTCATTGCCTCCTAAACTTGTTTTACAAACTCAATTTTTATTTTTAAGGATATTCATTGAAGTTTTTAATATTTTTCTCCTCTCATTCATTTATTAATCAAATACTTATTGATAATAAACCACGTGCCAGATGCCAATCTATTTGCTAAGAATAGCAGTGAATCAAAACAAAGACTCTGGGGGTGCCTGGTGGCTCAGTGGGTTAAAGCCTCTGCCTTCAGCTCAGGTCATGATCTCAGGTCCTGGGATCAAGCCCCACATAGGGCTCTCTGCTCATTCGGGGAGCCTGCTTCCCTTCCTCTCTCTCTGCCCCCCTCCCTGCCTACTTGTAATCCCTATCTGTCAAATAAATAAAGAAATAAACCTTTAAAAAAAAAAAAGGGCAGAAAAAAGTATCACATTCTTGGGTAAAACAATGTCCCAGAGGCTAGAAAGAGGACTATCTATTCTTTGAATCTCTTTATAAGAACAATCTTTTCCCAAATCCTTTCTAGGAGACTTCCCTCATATTCCACTGATCAGAAATTGGGTGACACATTCCTTCCTAAAAAATTACTGGCAAGTATATGGAATTACCATGATTTGGTTAGGTTAATCCAGACTCATCCGTGGACTGGGGCTAGGGCCAAATTTCCCTGAAGCACATAGCTATAGGGAGGATCTTGGATACCTGAATAAAATCAGGTTCAGTTATCAAAGAAGATGTATCTAATAGCCTGAATGGCTATTAGATAAATAACCAATATTACAAGTTTTGATAAATATCATGAAAGGAATTAAAATGGTACTTAGAAAACTGATGGCAGTGATAGGCCAAGGAGATGAGATATACTTAAGATGTGGTGCTCAGAAGGATAATAAGTTGCTGTCCATATGAAGAGCTAGGAGAATGATATTTGAGTACAGAGTTCAGCATATAGAAGGGGAAGCAGGAGAAGGAAATAACAAAGGTTGTTGAAATATAAAAGGAAATATAAAATCTAGATTAGTGGTGGTGTAGTCTGTTATGGTGGTAACTCTTTCCAAACGAAGCACAGCTCATGGTATTCATGACTTTCTGCTGGTCCCTCCTCTTGAATCTGGGCTGGACTCAAGACTTGCTTTAACCAATAAAATGTAGCACAGCAATCCCATGACCTTCCAGGCCTAAGCCTTAAGAGTCTTCTAGAAGCTGTGGCACTCTTGTTTAAAAAGCCCAGTATTTTATAGGAGAGACCATGTAGAAAGGCCATCTGGAGAGACAGAAAGCCTTCCCATTTGAGTCTGGCCACCAGCCAATCCACCAGCAGAATGTAGCCACAGGAATGACCACCTGTGAAATAAAAGATGTAGAACCACCCAGCTGACCCCAGGGCAGATTGCAAAACTGTGAGCAAATACAATTGTTTTAAGACCTAATATCTTTTGGTGGTAATTTTTAAGGCAGGATAGAGAACTGAAAATAGTGGCTATTGTGGGAGAAACAAAGAGGTTTAGGATTGGGATGGAGTAGATGGAGGTTTCTGGAACAGCTAGTGAAGTACTTTCCATTTCTTGACCTGGGTGATGGCCATAAGGATATGTGCCTTACAGTGATTCACTAAGCTATCCATTTGTTTTGTGTGGTTTTCTGAACCTGTGTTATATGTTAAAATAAAAAATAGTTTTAAAAGAAGAAAGAAAATCCACATGGTTTGGCATAGAGACATTTACTCTTCCTCCAAAATTCCTTCAGACTACAGGCTTTTAAAAAGAATCACTTAGGGGCAGCAGCTCTTTCTGCCCATGGGTTCTGTCCCTGAGCTTTAATAATACCACCATTTTGCGTGCATGCGCGCACACACACACACACAAATCACTTAGGAGCTCCTAGTTAAAACTACTAATATACTCTAATCCTATAGGTATCAATATGCAAACAACATCAAACATGGATATATATCATTTCTTTGGGTCCCAGAGCCTGCAATTTGCAAAACTGAATTAATTGCTTTCATATCTCTAAATTTTTTCTCCTTGAAGTGAGAAAAAACATGTACACCAAACAAAAAAAAAAAATAAGAAGAGAAGCAGCAGCACTTTTATAAGCTGGCTTGCATTTTCTTACTGGCAGCAACTTACTAGTCTCTTTTTTAAATGAATTTTCCAGTTTCAAAGGAGAAAATTTGTATTGCACTTGGGGTCTCGCGCGCGCGCGCGTGTGTGTGTGTGTGTGTGTGTGTGTGTTTTAGTTTGGAACCATTGAATTTTAGCCCTCATGTCCTTTGTTTTTCCTCAAGTGTTTCTAACAGACTGTAGCATCTGAATTGCATTTTTTATTCTTTTGTCTTTACTTCTGACTTCATTTCCCATTTCCCAGTGCAAATTGTTGTATGTACCTCTTCTCTGAGAACAACGTTACCTAGCTTTACTGACCAAATAAATCAAAATTTCTGATTAGGAAATTAAAATTCACTGCCAAAATTCACACTGAATATTTTGTAAAATGTTCACATTACATTTATTTTAATTGGATTAGAAACTATGACAAATGGAGTTCCTGCTGTTGCACTTTCTACCTGGGAGCCCAGTTCAGACCTTCCCAAAGATGACAAAAGGGTAAAACTACAATCAGTTCGGTAGTCCAGCAAAAACAAAACAATAAAAAGAATCACTATTGTCATTTTAGTAATTACTATTACTAAAGCAGCATTGATGATGTGTTCCTCTTACAGCCAATGTCCTTTGAAAAAAGAAGTGTTTCATCGAGACCAGATCTTGATTCAGTGTCTGACTTTATGAGGTTCATCAAGGCATGAACTGGGACCCTGGAGGGAAGGTCACGGTTTCTTCCACAAGCATAAGGGAAAATGTTAATTTGTCTCAGTCTATGTGTGTTTATTTTTAAGGATTCTAAGAAACTCTCAATTCACGCTGAATTCCCAAAGTCTTGGCTTTCATTTGCAAAGACTGAAGGTACTAGAAAGTTCTTGTTGCCACTAGAAATTACCAGTCTGCAATAGTTTTCCTAACCAGAAACTCCTGCTAGCTTCATCAGTGGCTTGGCATGCTTAATGGCATTATTTTTAGTCAAAATATAACGTGATCAGTAGGGGCGCCTGGGTGGCTCAGGTCATGATCCCGGGGTCCTGGGATGGAGCCCTGCGTCTGGCTCTCTCTGTACTGCTTGTGTCCTCTCACTTGCTCACTTGCTCTTTCTCTCTCTAGGTCTCTGTCTCTCAAATGAATAAAGTCTTTAAAAAAAGAATAATGGGCTCAATATACAATTGTGTGTTATTTACACTGGGTCTTCTCCCTCTTTTTCCCATCCCTGCTATTCCCTCCTGGGAAGCAGCAATTCTTCACTTCCCAGGAGAATCCATTCATTACTACAAATTAAGAACTAAGATGGATACTAATAAGACAGATACTAATAGTATGATCTTTACCCACCTCCTACTTTCTTTTGGTTAATTTTTCTTAAAGGGGACTCAATAAAGCAGCTCTTAGTATGCTGCTTATGACCCTTTGGGGCACAAGAACAGAAGAC
The DNA here is from genome assembly GCA_004024625.1 of Mellivora capensis. Taxonomy (NCBI): domain Eukaryota; kingdom Metazoa; phylum Chordata; class Mammalia; order Carnivora; family Mustelidae; genus Mellivora; species Mellivora capensis. The sequence continues at coordinate 178,179 of PISX010001100.1, read as the reverse complement.
AACTGTATTGAGTGGGTGCCTGGGTGGCTCAGTGGGTTAAAGCCTTTGCCTTCGGCTCGGGTCATGACCCCAGGATCCTGGGATCAAGCCCCACATCGGGCTCTCTGCTCAGCAGGGAGCCTGCTTCCCTTCCTCTCTCTCTGCCTGCCTCTCTGCCTACTTGTGATCTCTGTCTGTCAAATAAATAAATAAAATCTTAAGAAAAATACTCAGGACAAGCAGGTGGTCAGCGAGATGTGCTTGGGCTCCTGCTTCTCTTCTCTGAGACTATGTTGGCCTGGCCGTGCTCCCATGTGGCCTATGTCTTTGAGCTAGCTCCCTTCCTATTCAGTTCCAGGCATCACATTCAGATGTGACAAAGTCCAAGAGAAGAAAGGGAAGAAGAATACATCTCTACCCTTTGTCTCCTTTTTAAAAGGGAAGAGAAATTTCTCAGAAGCAGCTAGCAAACTTTCCTTCAAGCCTCACTGGCCAGACTGCATCACAACCTCTTTGCTTGTAGAGTCCCTGGCAAGGAGAACCTACCACCATGGTAGGCATGGACCCGTCAACACCCACCCCACAAAAGCCATAAGTGGGGTGAGCTTCCCTGAAACACAGGGCTTTACATAGAGGAAGTTCAATACCCCAACAAAATTGGGGTTCTGTTGGAAAGAGGAAAGGGGAAAATATGTTGCGTTGACGTCCAACTGTGTCTACCGCATTCCGTGTCCTAACTTCCCATTATGGCATACTGCCATGTCTAGCCAGGTAAATTGGACTCTCAGATTACATTGTCGTAATTATCCTTACAAATCAGCCCAGTTCTTATCCCCAACTCCTATCAACAAATTGTGACTGAAGGATAAACAAATGTGTGGAATAGAAGTAGATGGCAACCATGTAGAGTTCTCCCTATCTTCTGTCCACCTCGTCTGTGGAGACGTCACTCCACATACTGCTATCAGCATAAATTTCATACGCAGCCACCTAAGTTAACCCTTTCAGTGTAAATATGAGAAATACGTGTTGTTTCTAAGCTGTTACTCATTTCCTACTTTATAAGCAACAGATCTCTGACGAGCATTTCACTGGAAGTCACCGCGCCCTCACCAGAAAAGTGTGACTGACTGCAGTAGCAAGTCTAGGAAAAGAACAGTCCACCAGCCCCCACCCAGACCTGCGTATGCCACAATTCTCAGTGACAGCACTGATTTTCCCTGTACTCTTCTGACCTTCCACACACCTACGTGGGGGCAGTTTTCAGGTTCATTTTTCTTTTGATTCATGAACAATCCAATGGCAATTCTAAAAAGGAAAGACAGCTCTTGCTCAAACAAGAGAGCACTGGGTGCTCTGAAGCTATAGTTCACTTTTTTGCATATCAAAGTTTAAAAAGTAAAAGAAAACTCGGAAAGAAGAGAAAAAATGGCCCCAAATTGGTCACCAATGCTTGGATTATATGAGCTTTCCTTCTCATTAAAAGAAGACCCTCTTAGGTCAGTGCTAAAAGAATCACTGAAGGCTAAAACAGATGATACTATCCACGTGATTACAAGGAGGTCTTAGTATTATTTCTTAATTGAAACATCTTTATCAAATGACATTACTGAAAGTTTCTAGAAGCAATACTAAAAATTTATTCTGTGGTAAGAAATGTGTGGTAGTAGGGGCGCCTGAGTGGCTCAGTGGGTTAAAACCTCTGCCTTCAGCTTGGGTCATGGTCTCAGGATCCTGGGATCGAGCCCCACATCAGGGTCTCTGCTCAGCGGGGAGCCTGCTTCCCCCTCTTTCTCTGCCTGCCCCCTGCCTACTTGTGATCTCTGTCAAAAATAAAAAAATTAGTGCTCGCTTCGGCAGCACATATACTAAAAAAAAAAAAATTAAAAAATTAAATCTTCTAAAAAAAAAATAGCGTGGGGACACCTGGGTGGCTCAGTTGGTTGAGCAGCTGCCTTCGGCTCAGGTCATGATCCCAGCGTCCTGGGATCGAGTCCCACATCAGGCTCCTTGCTCGGCGGGGAGCCTGCTTCTCCCTCTGCCTCTGCCTGCCACTCTGTCTGCTCGCTCTCTCTCCCTCTCTCTCTGACAAATAAATAAATAAAATCTTTAAAAAAAAAAAAATAGCGTGGTAGTAATTTTCAAAATATCTTTAGAAATGAAGTAACACTTGCGGGGCGCCTAGGTGGCTCAGTGGGTTAAAGCCTCTGCCTTTGGCTCGGGTCATGATCCCAGGGTCCTGGGATTGAGCCCGAATCGGGCTCTCTGCTCAGCAGGAAGCCTGCTTCCTCCTCTCTCTCTGCCTGCTTCTCTGTGATCTCTGTCAAATAAATAAACAAAATCTTAAAAAAAAAAAAAAGAAATGAAGTAACACCTTAATACTTCTGATATCCCTTTAACTAGAAATTTACTAAATCCTAAGAAATAATGTATTTTCAAAACATCCATGTGATGAAAATCACTATCAACACAAAGTTTCAATGCACACAAACTGAACGGCAGCTGTCAAATGATTTGTCTAAAAGTAAATCTGATGCAGACTCATTAGCATATCAGAAGTACAGGTGCTTATAACACATACAAGATTAAGTTAACAAAACTCACTCCAAATATACTGACTAGTTTTTCTCCATAAGTTAGTAAATTTTATCAAGCTTGAAGGAGAGTTATTGAATCAGCTCTAGGAGCCTTTTTTTTTTTTAAGATTTTATTTATTTATTTGACAGATCACAAGTAGGCAGAGATGCGGGCAGAGAGAGAGGAGGAAGCAGGAAGCAGGAAGCAGGCTCCCCGCCGAGCAGAGAGCCCGATGCTGGGCTCGATCTCAGTACCCTGAGATCATGACCCAAGCCAAAGGCAGAGGCTTAACCCACTGAGCCACCCAGGCGCGCCGTTAACAAAACTCACTCCAAATATACTGACTAGTTATTCTCCATAAGTTAGTAAACTTTATCAAGCTTGAAGGAAAGTTATTGAATCAACTCCAGGAGCTTTCAAATCTATATTTCTTTTTTTTCTTTAAGATTTTATTTATTTACTTGACAGAGAGATCACAAGTAGGCAGAGAGGCAGGCAGAGAGAGAGGAGGAAGCAGGCTCCCTGCTGAGCAGAGAGCCCGATGCGGGGCTCGATCCCAGGACCCTGAGATCATGACCTGAGCCGAAGGCAGAGGCTTTAACCCACTGAGCCACCCAGGCACCCCTCAAATCTATATTTCAGTGGCAGCTATTTTATGAGAAACAGGTCATAAAATTGTATTTAAACTTTACTGTCATATTTTCAACTGCTCTGCATATAATTAGATCAAAACTTGAGAATATGCATGGGATAAATGATGGGCAAAGTGAAAAAGATATGGTTATGTGTTTTTTTATTTTTATTTTTTTTTAATTTTTTTTCAGGGATCTGAGGCTTCAAATCCTTCAGGAAATCACAGCCCCATGACCTTCATGTGCTCATGCACTAGCAATTCACAACGCCATGCATTTTTCCAATGCTCTTTTCTCTTTTGGCAAGACGAGTATTCTCAAATGAGGCAACGTCTCATTTTCTCTGGAGGTATTCTAACTTTAACTCTTCTCTCCCCTCTGCCTGTACATGCCTTGAAAATGTCCTCCCAAAGAATTACGAGATAAAATTGAGCAGGACTTGTGGATGTAATGACTCTTACACAATCTGTTAATAGTTTTATTCATTCAGAACATATTCATTCCAGGTCCTTCCTGTGCACAAGCCATCTCATACTTTTGGATGTGCAGTAATTTAAGTTCACAGTAAAATAAAAGGTAACACATTTTCTTTTCACATGAAGGCAGTGCTTGCATCAGCAGCAACAACTGTCATGACCATGAAGTCTTCAAGAACGTTAATCCCTTACATTGCTGGACTTCCACTGATTACTACAGAGGACCATGATTCAGCTTTAGGTGTTTTTAAGCTTTGCCGTGAAATAAAGTCCTATACAGTAAATGGCATAAACATATTTTGCAAATAACTAAATGCAAACTCTTTCTCACTGTGTTCTCCTACAGTTCAGGCTCTTACATGCTGGTGAAAACAAGCACATAGCCAAATTTGTAAGACTGGAGACAGTCTTCGTTTAGCTGTTTGACTAATATAAATAAGTCATCCATCTTCCTCCTAGTTTAAATAAAGACAGCAAAGGAATACTCGACCAAGTTATATCCCCTGACAGAATGAGTTGTTGATGATCCTCTGTCTCCAGAAGTACCAGAAAGAATCTGGAAAGTCAATTACAGTGCTCTCAAGTGCCCTGATTTGATATCCTTTTAAAATGGTTGTGAATGTTGTGGTGACTGAAAACAAATACGGAATAAGGACACTAAGGAAATGCTTTCCTTTTAGGAAAGGTTCAGGGCCCAGAAAGAAAAGAACCTAATCAGGAAGAACTTAACCATTTCTTTACAGAATTAGGGTAAAACTTAGAGTTCGATACCTGGTTTAGAAGGTATTTTCTAAAGCCAGAAAATGACTAAATGGACAAGATAACCAAATGTTAGGTAGTGGTTGTGGGCAAGGTTGCCGGGGAGGAAGACACCCAAGAGACAGCGTCATGATTTTCTGTAGTTTCAATTCAGTTTGGGGTTTTTTTGTTTGTTTGTTTGTCTCTGCCTCACACTCTGTAGTGAGTCCCTATATCTCTGGAGGTCTCCCCAAATGAGTTTCCCTCCATCGGTAACTTTAGCAACTATTACAAAACACGCCAGTGTTCCTCTTTTCCCTCCCCCACCCCCCTCCGGAGAGGGAAAGGAACCCTACATCCTAGGAGCGGGATGACACGGTCCTTTCTGCTTCTGATGAAATCATCCCACAAGTGATCTGAAAGTTCAAGTGAAGCTGTGGCCGATACCTCGTTTTGCAAAACCAGGCCAATGTTACCAGGAGGGAAATTCTGCGTTAAAGGCCGGGAATCCCCCGGGAAGTCTCCACAAACGAGGGATATCCCCGCGGCCCTCTTTTGAGGCAAGTTCAGGAAGAGCTCAGAACTTGAGGGAGAGCGAGGTGTTTCTGGGTCCGGGCCTGAACAGACCCCAAGGCGGGCTGAGCGGTGGAAACGAGGTCGCGCCCCCCCACCCCGCGGCCTGCACCTGCCTCCCGCATCCGCGCCGCCGCACTTCCCAGAGCATCCCGGGCCGGCTGACCACCCTCCCGCGCCCCCGTCCCCGCCCGGGTCCCAAGAGCGGCCGAGCCCGAGCCCGGGCGTGCGGCCCCGGCGGCGCAGGGAGACAGCCGACCCCGCGACGCGCCCTGGCCCGCGAGGTCCCCGCGCCCGCAGGTATCGTGCCGCAGGTGGGGGGCGCGGAGCGCGGCGGGCACCCGCTCTCCACGCGCCCTCTGGGGCCGGCTCCGCGCAGCTGCGCAGGCCCCCGGCGGGCGCGGGCTCCCGGGAAGCGCCCCGCGCGCGTACCTCGGATGTAGCTGCACTTGCCCTCGTCCAGCAGGCTGGAGGCCGCGCCGCCCATGGCCGCGGTGCGGGCGGTGCACGCCGGGCCGCGCTGACAGCTCCCGTCGGCGCCCGCCGCTCGCTCCTGGAGGTGCCTGCGACGGCGAACCCGGCTCTGCAATTAAAGGGCAAACTTCCTCCGACAGGCGCCGCCTTCTGGGGCGCCTCCTCCAGGTCCGCGCCCTCCGAGCATCCGTGGGCTGGCCCGGGGGCTGTCCTCCCGCCCTCGCTTCGCTGGGCTGCTCCGAGGGGACGTCCAGTCTGGGAAGACTGCCCGCTCTCTCCTTCTCCTTGCCGGCTTTTGCTGTTGCTTCTCACCGTTATGGGCCGCCGAGAAACCCCTTCGAGTAAGCGGGCAATTTCCCTAGTGACTGTAAACCTCTGCGGGCTGGAACCTTCTCCACGGACAAGCCACGGGGTGGAATTCAAGACCCTGTTGCTTGAAGAAACAGTAGTTCCCAAGCATCAACGAAGAACTTTGTATTTTGTTAGAAATACAAAATTGCAGCTCCCCCACCTGTCCATGCCCCTCTACACACATGCACGTGTGCACAGGCGCGCGCGCACTGCACCCCAGTTAGAAACTCCGGGACTGGGGCCCGGCAGACTGTGTCTCGCAGGCATGCCAGGTAACTGGGGTGCCTGCTGAAGTTTGAGATCGAGCAGTGAACTGTTCCTTCCCGCAGCCGCGAAGTAGGGCCAAGGAGGGGGTGGGAAATGAAGGGGGGTCGGGGGGAGAAATAGAAAAACGGGGAAAACCTAAGCTGGGACGGGCAATACGTTCCCAGTCCTGAAACTTCTGAAGACGCCTCATCAAAACCTGTTCGTATACCTTTAGGTCCAGTTCTTCCCCCTTGACAAACTGGAAATAATTCATTAGAAAGGGCAACGATTCTTTTTCCCACAACCAGTATTTAGCTTGGCAGCCTCTCCCGAATAACACTCGACTGGGGCAGAAGAGTCACCATGCATTTCTTCCTATTCTTAGCAATCAGATTTTTAGCGAGTCCTATTGACTTAACCTCGAAGGTCAGATGGCCTGTGCACACCAAAACCAGGCCCGGAGAACACTTGGAAGGTTTTGCCCTCAAAAGTTAATTGACTAGGGGCGCCTGGGTGGCTCAGCGGGTTAAAGCCTCTGCCTTCCGCTCAGATCAGGATCCCAGGGTCTTGGGATGGAGCCCCGCATCGCATCGCATCGGGCTCTCTGCTCAGCAGGGAGCCTGCTTCCCCCTCTCTCCCTGCCTGCCTCTCTGCCTACTTGTGATCTCTGTCAAATAAATAAATAAAATCTTAAAAAAATAAAAAAGTTGACTAGCATTTTTAATGCCAAGATTTCTCCCACCTCACACCCAATCTCCCTCACCCTGCATTCTAATCCATCATGAATCCTCTCCATTCTGCTTTTAAAATATACCCAGTATCCACCCATCTCTCACCCCTTCCTCTGCTACCACCCTCATCGTGTCTCACCTGCGTAACTGCAATAGCCTCCTAACTGGTCCTCCTCCAGAGAAAAAACCCTGGTCTGTCATTGACACTAGGCCCTACTTCCTCTCTGTCCCCATGGACCCCCACTCCCCACTGGCCTTTTTGCTCCTCTAGGACACACCTTTGCATGTGCCCTTGTTTCGCCTAGGATGCTCTTCCCTCATATACTCACATGGTGCACTCTCTAAGTTTCTCATTTCATTCCAATCTCCTCTTAAATGCTAATACCTCAAAAGAGGAAATTTTTTTTTTTGGACCTTCTGTTTATACACCAGCCCTCATCTCTGTCCTACCCCTTACCCTTCATTATTTCTATTTGTATCACTTAGCGTTATCTGGTGTGCTTCTTTTCTGTCCCCTCTAAAATGGAAACTCCATAAGGTTGGGGATTTCCTTTGTTGATGTTGTTTCTTGTTTGGTTGGGTTTTTTGTGTTTTTTTTTTAGTTATTCATTTTCTTCTTCTTCTTCTTTTTTTTCCTTTAAGGGAAAGGATTTTTGTTCATTCTATTCTCTGACATATCTCAGATGCCTAATACAGCATCTGGCAGATGGATGCTCAATAAATAACCACTGAATAAGTGAACAGATGAAAGATGAACTATCGGGTCTGGACTTAATGAAAGCAGTGAATCTCAATGAATAAAGAGCATTTCCAGGTAACGACTCAATGATTTAAAGTCTTCCATGTTTAACTCTTTTCTCAATATTCTAGTTAGCTCTAAGAATTAAGTATATCTTTTTTAAAAATATTTATTTATTTGACAGAGAGAGAGAGATCACAAGGAGGCAGAGAGGCAGGCAGAGAGAGAGGGGGAAGCAGGCTCCCCGCTGAGCAGAGAGCCCAATGTAGGGCTGGATCCCAGGACCCTGGGACCATGACCTGAGCTTTAACCGACTGAGCCACCCAGGCGCCCCAGAATTAAGTATATCTTGAGGCACTTGGATAGCTCAGTAACTTAAGCGTCCAGCTTGTGATTTCTGTTCAGGTCATGATCTCAGGGTTGTGAGATCTAGCCTAGCGTGGTGCTCCATGCTGAGTGTGGAGCCTACTTAACATTCTCTCTCTCCCTCGCCTTTTCCCTCTGCTCCCTCACTCCCAGTGTCCTTTCACACTCTCTCTCTTTAAAAAAAAAAAAAAAAAAAAAAAAAAAAGGCAGGGGGCACCTGGGTGGCTCAGTCTATTGAGTGCCTGCCTTTGGCTCAGGTCCCGATCCCAGGAGGGATCAAGTCCTGCATAGGGCTCCCTGCTCTGCGGAGAGCCTGCTTCTCCCACTCCCTCTGCATCCCCCCCGCCCCATCTTGTGAATAAATAAATAAAATCTTAAAAAAAAAAAAAAAAACTTCTTTCAGGTAAATAGCACATACTAAAATGATTATCTTATTAAATATCTTTATTGATATATAATTCACTTACATAAATTCACCCATTTAGATTACTTTTTTTGAAGGAGCAAATTAGATTAATAGACATTTAGTATCAGTACCTATAAAATGTGCATGTGTTTTGGGATTCTCTTACCTGTCATTGAACTATGAACCCCTTTTTGGGCATGTTCTCATTTGAGTGAGTGACATCTGTCTATTTGGGCATTTAACTGCCTGCAGAGGAGGGACAGTTTCAAACTTCTTTGCGCACTCTCCCCAGTACCTTGTACTGCTGTGTAATACAGGAGTGGAAGATCTGTAATTACTTCCTTGTGTGATAAGTACACATGATAGGTTACCAGTTATCCAATGAAATCTTGACAAAAAACTGACTGAAGTAGGCACTGTTCTTATCACCATTTTAAAGACGAGAAAAATCAAGGTGAAAAAGTTTAAGCAATTTAACTAAGGTCACCCATCACCTGGGTTTATCTAATTCCAGAGTTCATCCTCTCAACCACAGATACTACGACTTTTTTTTAAAATTTACTTATTTGTCAGAGAGAAAGGGAGAGAGAGCACAGGCAGACAGAATGGCAGGCACAGGCAGAGGGAGAAGCAGGCTTCCTGCCGAGCAAGGAGCCCGATGTGGGACTCGATCCCAGGACGCTGGGATCATGACGCTTAACCAACTGAGCCACCCAGGCGTCCTGATGCTACTACTTTTATGTTAAATCTTGCTTTTGTTTATTTACATAAATAATCCAGGCTTTACTATAAAAAAATTAGAAACCATGGACAAACAAAAAGGAAAAAAAGGGGGGGGGAATCATCCAGATCCCAATGTTAATATCTGTATTCTTATTTATTTATTTATTTAGAGTTAGAGAAAAGGAGAGAGTGCATGTGAGCAAGGGAAAGGAATGGGGCAGAGGGAGAGAGAATCCTTAACAGGCTGCATACTCATTGCCAAGCCCCACATGGGGCTTAATCTTACAACTCTGAAATCACGACCTGAGCTGAAATCAAGAGTCCAACACTTAACCAACTGGGGCACCCAGATGCCCCAATGTCAATATCTTTCAATAACCCCAATCACCAGTTTGATGTAGATTCCTATAAATTTACATATAAATATATGTGCAATTATAATTTATAATTATATAAAAGCTTACTTATTTTATTTTTTTATTTATTTCTCAGAGAGAGAGAGAGAGAGAGAGAGCACAGGCAGACAGAGAGGCAGGCAGAGGCAGAGGGAGAAGCAGGCTCCCTGCCGAGCAAGGAGCCCGATGTGGGACTCGATCCCAGGACGCTGGGATCATGACCTGAGCCGAAGGCAGCTGCTTAACCAACTGAGCCACCCAGGCGTCCCTGGAATATTTCCATTTAAATAAATATCTAGATCTAGGTCAATGATAGTTCCTTATATAAATGTAACCTAAATCACCTATCTACCAGCAATGTATGCCTGCCTGTTTCCCTACTTCTCAGTCACATTGGATATTTTCATATCTTTTTTAAAATTATCATCATTAATTTCATTATTCATTTTAATATTTGGCAATTTAAAAGTCAAAATAAGTATCACATTCTGTGGTTTACTTGTGAAATCCTTAAAGAGAAAGATTCATTATTTTTCCATGGGCTTTTTGGCTATACATATTCTCTTGTGAATAGATTGTTCTTATATTTTTCTGGTTTTCTATCAATTTCTTATTCTTATTGATTTGGAAGAGTTTTATATATATTAAAGAAATTGACCCATTTACTCTAACTCACATTGCAAATTAAACACATTTTGTTATTAAAATGTATTTCCTTGTGTTCTTTATTCAGTAAGTTTCTTTGAATATTGGCTAACCATATACAAATTGTAAAATCAATTTCATTTTTCTCTGGCATCCTCCAATCCTCCTTTAACACTCCCTCCTCTTTTCTTTTTGTATAGTTTCTGACGAAGGCCTAATCTTATCAACAATATCTCTTATAGACTGTTGTAGCTTAACTATGAAAAGTCACTTTTATGAATTATTTTTAATAAGCTCCTTCACTTACTAGCCAGATTGTTACAATAATCTGATATGTTCATTTTCCTCAGGAGTATAAGTTTTAGAAGCTCCAGTTGTCATTCTGATTATTAACTTGTTTCATGATTTGGAAAAACAAATCTTCTACCTTATATTCCTTATCTTTAAAACGAGTGTCTGTGAAAATTTAATGTGATCATATATGTAATGCACTTAATACATATTAATATGCATAGCACATATTTAGCATTCTCTAAATGAAGCTAGCATGACAAGAAGTAATAAATTAAAAGATGTTTTATTAACTTTAACTTATCAACATTAGTTCATTTTATTTTTCTTCTTATTATAGTACCTTTATTACATGATCGGGAAATCACCTTCCAGGAGGCAGGGTACCAAGACCAATTTTGAAAAAGGAAGAAGTGTATCTATTACATTTTAACTGTATTTTTGAAAGACATAAAAAGCTGTTTCATCGTACAAACTACAGAAAACTCAGCTGGATAAAATCTTTTCTAGAGAGAATATATACAAAATGAAATTCAACTTCTGCTCATCAATGATTCTTTTTTTTTTTAATATTTTATTTATTTTTTTGACAGACAGAGATCACAAGTAGGCAGAGAGGCAGGCAGAGAGAGGGGGAAGCAGGCTCTCCGCTGAGCAGAGAGCCCAATGTGGGGCTCCATCCCAGGACCCTGGGATCATGACCTGAGCTGAAGGCAGAGGCTTTAACCCACTGAGCCACCCAGGCGCCCCCTCATCAATGATTCTTGAGGGAAAGTTTCAGGAGCTTCCGTGTGAAATTCTTATTAGAAAAGACAGATATTTATTTTTAAAGATTTTATTTATTTATTTGAAAAACAAAAAAGAGAGAGACAGCAAGAGAGGGAATATAAGCAGAGAGAGTGGGAGAGGGAGAAGCAGTCTTCCCGCCAGGCAGGAAGCCTGATGCGGGGCTTGATCCCAGGACCCTAGGATCATGACCTGAGCCGGAGGCAGACACTTAATGACTGAGCCAACCAGGCGCCCCTAGATTTTTTTTTTTTTAATTGAGAAACATTGCTTTGCTTCAACATGCTCTTCCTTTTTTTAAATTGAAATATGGGGCACCTGGGTGGGTCAGTGGGTTAAAGCCTCTGCCTTCGGCTGGGGTCATGATCTCAGGGTCCTGGGATCGAGCCCCACATCAGGCTCTCTGCTCAGCGGGGAACCTGCTTCCCTTCCTCTCTCTCTGCCTGCCTCTCTGCCTACTTGTGATCTCTGTCAAATGAATAAATAAAATCTTTTTTGAAAAATTAAAAAAAATAAATTGAAATACAATTAGCATACAATGTTATATTAACTTCAGGTGTATAACATATTGATCTGACAATTCTATCCATTACTCAATGTTCACTGTAAGTGTAAGCACCATCTGTCACTACACATTATTACAATACTATGGAATATATTCCCTATGCTATACTTATCATCTTTCATCATTTATTTATTTTAGAACTGGAAGTTTGTACCTCTTAATTTCCTTTACCTATTTCTCTATCCCCCACCCACTTCCTTTATGGCAACCACCAATTTCTTCTATTTAAGAATTTGGTTTTGTTTGTTTGCTTGCTTTTGGTTTTTGGATTCCCCATATAAGTGAAATCAAGTGGTATTTGTCTTTCTCTGTGTGACTTATTTCACTTAGCATAATAACTCATGCTGTCACAAATGGCAAGATCTTGTTCTTTTTATGGCTGAGTAATATTCCATGGAATATACACACCATATTTTTTTTATCCATTTATCTATCATCTATCCATTCATCTATCAATGGATACTTGGGTTGCTTCCATAATTTTGCTATTGTAAATAATGCTGCAATAAACATAGGGCTGCATATATCTTTTGGAGTTAGTGTTTTCATTTTCTTTGGGTAAATACCCAGTAGGGGGATTACTGGATTATATGGTATTTCTATTTTTAATTTTTTCAGGAACTGCCACACTATTTCCCACATTGGATGCACCAATTTACATTCCCACCCATGGTGCTTTAGAGTTCCCTTTTCTCTACATCCTCACCAACACTCATTATTTCTTGTCTTTTTTGAAAAAGATTTTATTTATCTCTTTGAGAGAGAGAGACAGAGAGAGTGAGAATGAGTTGGGGGAGGGGCAGAGGGACAAGCACTGAGCAGGGAGCCAGAAGCAGGGCTCCATCCCAGGACGCTGGGATCATGACCTGAGCCAAAGGCAGCAGCTTAACTGACTGAGCCACCCAAGCGTCCCTAACCTGATTTTTTTTAAATGTTGAGTTGTATATTCATTTTTTTAACTATATTTTAGACATTAATCCCTTACCAAATAAATCATTTGCAAATATCTTCTCCCATTCATAGGTTGGTTTTTGTGTTGATTCCTTCCTTATTGGCTTCCTTTGCTATCCAAAAAGCTTTTTATTTTGGTTATTTTGGTATAGTTCCAATAGTTTATTTTTGCTTTTTGCTTCTCTTGTCTGAAGAGACATAGCCATAAATATGTTGCTAAGGCCCATGTCTAAGATTTACTGCCTTTGTTTTCCTTAGGTGTACTGGTTTCAGGTCTCACATTTAGGTCTTTAAACCATCTGGAGTTTATTTTGGGGTATGGTGCAATAAAGTGGTCCAGTGTCCTTCTTTTGCATATACCTGTCCAATTTTCCAAATACCATTTATTGAAAAGGCTGTTTTCCCCATTGTATTTTTTTTCCTCCTTTGTTGTAGATTAATTGACCATTTAGGTGTGAGTCAATGTGCTTTTCCAATATGAATCATCACAATTTTTATATAGATCTCTAGCACTGCACAGTATCTGGGGCACAGAGTAGAAGTACAAATATTTTAACAGAAACTAATATAGGTTTAGAACTAAGGATGACAAAATCTAGAACCAAAGGAGCACTTAGATGTGTTGGTATCAGTCTTCAAATCTGACAAAAACCAGACCAAAGCAATAACCTATTATGGCCATAGATAAGCAGATGCTACTGGTTCTGAGGGCAGGTCTCTAAACTACCTTGTACTTGGGCAGGGTGTTAGTTTAGTACTAGTGCACAAAGGGTAGAGTGCCACCTGCTGGACCAGCAGTGATACTCCGTGTAGGGTTGGGGCTACTTGGCAATGAGGAAAATGACAGGCTCCAGTCCAAATCAAATTCTTAGCTTGCACTTAAATTAACAGTCATTTTACAGAAAAAAAAAAGTTAACATCAGCTCACTTCAGGACTAACAGTTTTGAAGGAGAAAAGAGTAATCTAGGAGTATGAAGGTCTTTAAAATACATTTGCACTTAGTTTAACAATCATTTGGAATTATTATCTCTTACAAGATTCTTTTGCTCAGCTGACAAAGAATTGCTCTTCCAAAACAGAATTTTTCTCTTTAATTTACTTTGGGGGGATAATTCTATTATTTTACCATACAAGCGTATACTTAACTTACTGCTTATAACAACACATTCTGACATTAGTTATAATCCATTTTGTAAAGCACAGTCATTTGGTTATTTCCTCTCGGAGTCACAGTTCACTCTTTTCTCTATAGTGCAAGAAAATCAACACATGAATTCTTCTAGTCAGGAATCATAGTTGCGAAAAGTAATATTCCAGGGCTCTGACTTCTATTCTAGTATGCTCAAATGGGCAGATGGAAGGAAGAATTGGCAAGGAGCCCCAAAGGGATGCAGGAACAGTGGGACTCATCCATAAAGGTGGGGAGGGATATTACACATCACTGACATTCTTTGGAATTTCTGTACGTGATAATTTAAAAAATGCAAACTGACTTAGTTTTATGGCTTTTCTGTTTTCTACAGACAATACACCCCTTATTATCTAAACCAAGAGCAGACCACTCCCACAGCATCCCCTTGATATACTTCCAAGTATATGCACTCACGAATCGTATGGGGTACTAGGGCAGAAATGTCTAGATATGTATGTCTTATGTATGGAGAAAAATACATGATGGTTTATTATATCTGATTAAAACTGTCCTCATCCATACTGCCTTAAATTCCTTCTTATTTTGACAGTGAACCAATTATTAGTTATTTAGGTTACAGATGATAAAACTACTGTATTGAATACCTGAAGGTGAATCCATTTAATCAGATTACATTCTTTTAAAAATTAGTTAACATCTTGGGGCACCTGGGTGGCTCAGTGGGTTAAAGCGTCTGCCTTCAGCTCAGGTCATGATCCCAGCGTCCTGGGATCCAGCCCC
>PISX010001100.1:126385-163501 GCA_004024625.1 Mellivora capensis | reverse complement strand
GTTTATTTCCCCTAGGGGTGATGAACTGGCAGGAAATTAATCCTGAGCTGCTGGCAGACATTTGTCCACCGAAGAAGAACCTGTGATTGAGAGAAAATAATTCTCAGATGACATTGCATTAATTGAGTCCTGACTTGCCCAGTTCCATGAAATAATAAATCCTCCCCATGTCTGTTTGTTAAACAAGTTTGAATTTGATTTCTGTTTTCCTCCCCAACCAAAACCACTTTGACAACGTAAGATCTTAAATATAGTGCTTATATGCCAGATTAAAACATTCTGTAGCTATACTATATCCCTTTATACAATTGATTAAAGCATATATATGTAGACATTACTTTCTATGAGTGATTTGTGGTGTATGCTAACAAATGGCAGCACAATATATAACAATTTACTTTTCTTAGTCATTTTTTATTCTCAGCAGTCAGTTTTGAAAGTGATTTATTCTCATTCTAGACATTTGATTAATTATTGGTCCTACATATACACTAATTCCAATTCAGATTTTAAATTAGCTGCCTCAAATTTTGACATGAGAATTAACAGTCTTTCTGCACATCATGACCTGAATATATATGAATATAGTCCTTTATTACTCTCATTCTATTTATTTTTTTAAAAGTAATTCATAAAATTCAAAATTTTAGTTCAAGGCATGCTGTAATTAAATTAGGAAGCATGGCAGAGTTTGGATTAGAACTAAATCAGATTGGCAGAAATTCTGTTGCCTTAAATAGCTTTGTTTTACATGGTGCTATTAAAGTTATAGCCACATAAATCATATCCCTTAATCCTAAAATTCCTGGAAATTAACTACTGGAAGAGTGATAATAACTTTGAGGGAGCTCAGTGTAGATGAACTCAGCAATACTGGGAAAGGGAAGTGCCGGTAAAAACCAGCTGGAAGACAAGGGTAGCATCAACTTTTGGGGTTTTCTGTGTTTTGTTTGTTTGTTAAAACGGATGCACTATAATTTTGATGGCTCTGACATGGCCTTCAGTGCGAACAACGGTGCCAGGCTTATGGTGCACTCAATAAAGACTTGTTGAATGAATGAATAAATCTTTTACAACAGATAGAAATTTTGGGTGCAGTAAATTTCTTCCTGTAATTGTTGCAAGTTTTTTTTTTTTTTTAAGATTTTATTTATTTATTTGACAGACAGAGATCACAAGTAGTCAGAGAGGCAGGCAGAGAGAGAGGAAGGGAAGCAGGCTCCCTGCGGAGCAGAAAGCCCGATGCCCCATGCCCTGGGCTTGATGCGGGGCTTGATGCGGGGCTCCATCCCAGGACCCTGGGATTATAACCTGAGCCAAAGGCAGAGGCTTTAACCCACTGAGTCACCCAGGCGCCCCAATTGTTGCAAGTTTTAAGACAGTCATTGAGGACTGAGCCAGAAGGAATTTCAGGTGTCCTTTTTAAGTTTCCTTATTTTAATATTGAAGGAACTGAGATCAGAAGAGGTAAAATGGGGGCGCCTGGGTGGCTCAGTTGGTTAAAGCCTCTGTCTTCGGCTCAGGTCATGATCTCAGGGTCTTGGGATCGAGCCCCACATCGGACTCTGCTCAGCGGGGAGCCTGCTTCCTCCTCTCTCTCTGCCTGCCTCTCTGCCTACTTGTGATCTCTGTCGAATAAATAAATAAAATCTTTAAAAAAAAAAAAAGAAGAAGAAGTAAAATGACTGCCCAAAACAGAGATAGGGGTAGTAAATCAGTTAACTAACATTTATGGAGCACCCAGTACTAGGTAAATGTTTGGCATTGTTTCAGATAATGGACATACAGCAGAGCATAAGTTATCCAAAGTCTGACTTCAAAAGAGCTTATATTCTGGAGCACCTGGGTGGCTCAATCTGTTAGATATCTGACTCTTGATTGCAGTTCAGGTCATGATCTCATGATCGTGAGATCAAACCCCACATTGGGCTCTGTGCTGGGCATAGAGCCTGCTTAGGATTCTCTCTCTCCCTCTCTCTCTCTCTCTCCCTTTGTCCCTCTCCCCTTCCCCCACTCTCTCTCCCTCTCTCAAAAAAAAAAAAGCTTATATTCCAGTGGGGAGAGATGATTAACATGTCAAATGAATAAATAAATAAGATAATTTCAAGTCTGATAAATGATGCTAATGAAAATGCTAATATAGAATATTGTGATGGAGAATGACAGAGGGTGGGAAGAGACACAACTGATTTAGTAGATGGCTCTGCACAGGGCTAAGAACTCTCCTGTGAGCTGAGCCTTGAGTCAGCTCATACATGCAAATGTATGAAGGAAGAGTATTCCAAGTGCAAGTGCAAAGGTCCTGAGACGGGAACAAGCTTGGTGTACTTGATGAGGGGAAAAATAGCCATAGTGTTTCAACTGAAAGGGAGAACAAAATGGACAGAGATGAGGTTAGGTATGGAGGAAAAGGAGTTGGGTTTTATTACAGAGGATGATGAGACAGCATATAAAAGGTTTCAAGGAAAGGAGTCATCTAACCTAATTTTCATGGTAGACAAATCATTCAAGCTGCTCTGTGGAGAGGGGACCAGGGTGGGAATGAGAGGAGACTTAAGCTTCTTAGAAGGCTGTCCTGGTAATCCAGGCTTGATGGAGGTCACTTGGATTAGGGTGTAGCAGTGGGCAGGGGAGCAGTAGCTGTACTCAAGCATGTTTTGTATGTACCTGCAAGACTTGCTGATAAATGCATGCAGGCAGTGAGGAAATGAACACACCAGTTATAGTGATGGGGAAGGCTCAAGGAAGCACTAATGGAGGAAATAGGGGAAATGAGTAGTCCTGCTTTGGACATGTTAAGTTTGACACTTTTTTTAAAAAAGGTTTCATTTATTTATTTGTCAGAGAGAGAGAACAAGCAGGGGGATCAGCAGGTAAAAGGAGAAGCAGGCTCCCCTCTGAGCAGGGGGCCCGATGTGGGACTCGATCCCAAGACCCTGGGATCCTGACCTGAGCCAAAGGCAGATGCTTAACTGACTGAGCCACTCAGGCATCTGACTTTTTTTTTTTTTTTTTTCTTTTAAAGTTGGCTCCATACTCAATGCGGGGCTTAAACTCATTACCCCAAGACCAAGGGTCCCATTCCCTACTGATTGAGTCAGACAGGCACCCCAGTTTGACATTTTTATTAAACACTGAAGTGGAAATGCCAAAAGGGAGTTGGATGATGAACAAGGCTAAGCCTCAGGATAGAAGTCAGGCGAGGAGGTATGGATTTAGAAGTCATCAGCACATAGGTGAAAATTAAAGCCATGGTGCTAGGGGAGACTGGTGGTAGAGAAATGAGAACTGGGGCCAGAGCCTGGAGCACAGTGGGAGGTCTGCAGGAGGGGAGGAGCTAGAAAAGGGGTTAAGAAAAAGTTATGAGGCAAGTGGGGCAAATCAAAAGAGTATGGTTCCATGGACATCTCTGCAGACCATGTCACAAAAACATGGGCATGGTGGTGGTTGTGAGATGTTCTTGCTCTGTAAGTCTAAGGACATCAGGTTGCTCTAAAATACAAAAGGGGTCAGCAGGAGATAACTGATAAATGTAGATGAGATTAAAGCAAACTGCATAAACCAGATACTATTTCTGCAACATGATGATTTTTGAAAACTATTTGCTGGGTAATTATGATTAATCTAAAGAAAATCTGGCAACCAGTGCTTTTCATTCAATTTATGGGTGATTAGGGCATTGAGAAGGTAAAATAATAGCTCCCTCAATAAGAACTGTTTCTTTTTTTTTTTTTTTAACATTTTATTTATTCATTTGAGAGAGAGAGAGATCATGAGAGGGGAGAAGGTCAGAGGGAGAAGCAGACTTCCCATGGAGCTGGGAGCCCGATGGGGGACTTGATCCCGGGACTCTGGGATCATGACCTGAGCCAAAGAAAGTCACTTAACCAACTGAGCTATCCAGGTGCCCAGAACTGTTTCTTATTGATACTGGGCTGGGATAACGAGGGAATGAAAGCCTGCCTGGAGTACTGGGGTTAGAAGGAGAGGTAAAAAAGTAGCAGGTCTTAAAGCAAGACTTTCAGATGTTTTTCCGTGGAGTGAGGAAGAGAGATGGAATTGTGGCTGAAGGGGGTTGGAAGGCCAGGAGACTGTTCATGGAAACAATCCAGTGAAGGAAAAAAAATGTGGTGTTAAAAGGAACAGAGGATTGGCCATGAGGAAGGACTGGTCTGGGGTCTTGGATAGAGCAGGGATGCCTCTTTCATTATAATGCAAGAGAAAGACAGGTACCTGGTTCAGATGCAGATGGTCTGCAGGATTTGGTGAGGAGGCATAAGGAGCTGTGGTAATCTTTGGCCATTTCCATCAGTATGTATCCAATTTTCCCCAATCCTACTCCTGGGTATAACCATACAGCCTCCATTAGACTTCAGAAAGAAGTTAATTCCTACTTTAATTGATTTGCAGCATGAAAATATTCTCCAAACCTGATCATCTTAGTGGCACAAACATGTCATTGTCCAATTAAGTGGAATTCTTGTAGAACTAAGCTTGTTTGGAGTACAATGTAAATGGGACACGGTCCTCAGTTTTTAGTTTGAATAGAAGAATAGAGTTAACAAATGGAAAAAGTAGAAGAAACCGAGGTCCTTGAAATCGTTGTTGAACCCCTGAATTAACCAACTCTGGGGCGTCTGGGTGGCTCAGTGGGTTAAGCCCCTGCATTCGGCTCAGGTCATGATCTCAGGGTCCTGGGATCGAGTCCCGCATCGGGCTCTCTGCTCAGTGGGGAGCCTGCTTCCTCCTCTCTCTCTGCCTACTTGGGTTCTCTCTCTGTCAAATAAATAAATAAAATCTTTAAAAAAAAAAAAAAACCCAACTCTGGAAGGATCCTATCCTGGATTTCCTTTATGTGAGTTAATAAATGTATCGATGACTTGAGCTGTTTTGCTGGTTGTTGTCGCTTAGAGCCAAAAGCATTTTAACGGGCATATTATTTCATTGAGATACGTGGTAGCCATCTGGAAAAATAAAGCTCAAGCTCTACACAAAAATCGATAAATCAAAATATAATTTAAAATGTACTGGCAATACTATGCAATTCTTTCCCAAGCATGACACCAAATCTAGAGACCTCATGTAGATGGGCTAATTATTGAATAAACCATAATACCTTAAGACGTGTTACCATGTTTTTTGTTTGTTTGTTTGTTAAAGATTTTATTTATTTATTTGATAGAGAGAGACACAGCAAGAGAGGGAACACAAGCAGGGGGAGAGGGAGAAACGTGCTTCCCGCCTAGCAGGGAGCCCGACACGGGGATCCATCCCAGGACCCTGGGATCTGACCTGAGCAGAAGACAGGTGCTTAACGACTGAGCCACCCAGGCCCCCCTGGGTGTTTATATGGAAAATATATGGCAATGTTTATATGGAAAAAAAAAAGGATTCACAACATGTACATGCTCCATATACTTTGTCTTTTTGTTTTTATTTTTAAGATTTATTTACTTATTTATTTGCAGAGAGAGAGAGAGAGAGCACAGGAGTGCTGGAGCGGGGCAGGAGGAGGGGCAGAGGGAGGAGCAGACTCCTCTCTGAGCAGGAAGCCCAAGATGGGTGGGGGGGGAGTGCATGTGGGCAGATGCGGTCTATGATGGGCCCATGTGGGGCTCCATCCCAGGACCCTGGGATCATGACCTGAGCTGAAGGCAGACACTTAACTGACTGAGCCACCCAGCTGCCCCATATTCCATGCAAGTTGTATAAGATTACGGCTCTATGTCCATCAAGTGTTTGTTTTTTTGTTAATTGTTAAACTATAAAGTGTTTTAGATTTCTGATTCATTTTAAAGATGTTGATTTAATTATCAATATAATGCAACATTGAAAAAAAATCCTAGAGGCCATATAAGAAAAGACTGATAGATCCATAAATATTAAAAATTCTCCATTAAAAAAAATTACAAGTCAAGGAAAAAAATGAAAAGTTGGGGAAATTTGCAATTTGAACCTGGGATGAAAGGCTAATTTTCCTAACATAGAGTTCCGCTAAGCCTTTTAAAAACACCATCACCAAAATAAGAAATGATACAGGATACGAATCGTGTGTGTTTACAAACAAATGGCTCCTAAATATATGAAAAGATGCTCAACTTACCCATAAGAGGAGAATTTCACATCAAAACTGTGCTATTTCTTGGATGACATCTTCTATTGGGGAAAGTGTGGGAAACAGGTCCTCTTTATAAATTGCTGGCCGGAGTGCAAACTGATTCAACTGAAGAGTAACTTGACAATATCTATCAACCTTACAAATGTTACCTTGAGGTAGAAATTCTACTTTAGGAATGTATTCTATTGAACTATTTGTATACTTGTAAAACAACATTTGTACAAGGTTATTCTTTGTAGCATTATTTGTAAAAACAAAAGGTCCAAAGACCAGATAAAGGTCCATCAAGGGTCCAGTTAAATAAATTTCGGAGCAATGATAAAATTGAAGACTACTGTAGCTGTAAAAACAATGAAAAGAATGAAAATTTCCTTTAAAGTCTGGGTGACTGGCTGGCTTAGTCGGTAGAGCGTGTGACCCTTGACCTCAGAGTGTGAGCCCTACATTTGCCAGAGAGCATTAATTAACCAATTAATCAATCTAAAAAAAAAGGAGAATTCCTTTAAATTCTGATATGGAAAGATCTTCATGACTTAGTGTTAAGTTAAAAAAAAACACATAAAATACAGTATGTATAGTATGCCACCATTTATATAAAAAGGTGTGGATAGGGGCACCTGGGTGGCTCAGTGGTTTAAAGCCTCTGCTTCCGGCTCAGGTCATGATCCCAGGGTCCTGGGATCGAGCCCCACATCGGACTCTCTGCTCTGCAGGGATCCTGCTTCCTCCTCGCTCCCTGCCTGCCTCTCTTGCCTACTTGTGGTCTCTGTCTGTCAAATAAATAAATAAAATCTTAAAAAAAAAAAAAAAGGTGTGGATAACTATATATACACACTTGTTTATATATGCATAAAAATATCTGTAAGAATATACAGGAAACTAATAACACAGGTTGTCAATGACAGTGAAGCTGGGGACAAACAGGAAAAGAAAAGGATCTTTAACAACTTACTCTTTTACACATATGGGATTTTAAATCATATACATGTATTATATATTTTTAAAACAATTTTTAAACACTGCAGATTAGAAAAACTAAATCTCTGTTGTTAAATACTTAAAATTTGAGAAATACAAAAATTATTTTTATGAAAACAAATGTTTGGGAAAAAAATTAAATGTCCAACAGTAGTGGACAGATTAAACAAACTGTGGGACATCCATACAATAGAATACTAGGCAGCCATTAAAAGAGATTGAGGGAGCACCTGGCTGGCTCTGTCCATGGGACACTTGATCTTGAGGTTGTGGGTTTGAGCCCCATGCTGGGTGTAGAGATTGCTTAAAAATAAAATCTTAAAAAATAAATAAATAAAAGAGAATGAGGAAGCATTTCATGTAAAAACATAGAAAGATCTCTAGGGGGACGCCTGGGTGGCTCAGTTGGTTAGGCGTCTGCCTTTGGCTCAGGTCGTGATCCCAGCGTCCTGAAATCGAGTCCCACATCGGGCTCCTTGCTCAGCAGGGAGTCTGCTTCTCCCTCTGCCCCTGCCTGCCACTCTGTCTGCCTGTGCTCGCTCTCTCTCTCTCTCTCTTTGACAAATAAATAAATAAAATATTTTTTTAAAAAAAAAAGAAAAGAAAGATCTCTAGGATACATTTTTAAGAAGGAAAAGAGGATATGGAATGGGTCACAGAATAGCCTACCATTTGTACAAAAAGAGGGAAAAACTAGTAAGTGCATAAAAGTTTATTGGTTGGAGAGCTTTTTCACTGTATACCCTTTTATACCTTCAAAATTTTTAACCATATGAGAATATTGCCTATTTTTTTAAAAAGATTTTATATATTTATTTGACACAGAGAGAGAGAGAGATCAGGTAGGCAGAGCAGCAGGCAGAGAGAGGGGGAAGCAGGCTTCCCGCTGAGCAGAGAGCCCGATTCGGGTCTCGATCCCAGAACCCTGAGATCATGACCCGAGCTGAAGGCAGAGGCTTAACCCACTGAGTCGCCCAGGTGCCCCGAGTATTGCCTATTTTTTAACAAAATAAAATGTGAATACATACATACTCACAATAATGGCTTAGCATTTTAGGACAGTTTAAAAAAATTTCCTATCAGATGGTGGTTAAAAGGGTTCTGGAGTCAGGTTTCCTGGGTTCAAACTCTCATCCCACCAGTGATGTTAGGCAAGCTTACTTAACTTCTCTGCGCCTCAATTTCCCCACGTTCCAAGATGGGGATCATAATGTCATTCTGAGGACTGTAGGACATAATGCTTGCACTACTTAACACAATGCTGGAAATCAAAAGTAAGTCCACAGTAAATGGTAGCTAGCACTATACCTAATTTGTGTGATTATTAAAGTAGCAGAAATTTTATTTATTTTTTTTTTCAAAGTAACAGAAATTTTAAAGCCAAAGCTCTTCTCCTAAGTTTTATTTTGGTTATTCTAAGTTATACTTAAGGCATCTAAACTGGTCTATCAGATGGGACACAATGTGATGTGGGAAACAAAGGCAGATGAAAAATTATTAAATTTCCTTACTACCTACAGTCCATTGACAGGTCCTTGAAACAGGCAGTGACAGGCAGTCCCCTCTAGGGACTCAACTTTAGGGCTAAAGACAATCCTAGCCCCAACCTACCCTACCCCCAATCCTGTAAGTCCACTTTATTATTTTTTTTAAGATTTTATTTTATTTAACAGAGAGAAAGACAATGAGAAAGGAAACACAGCAGGGGGAACAGAAGAGGAAGAAGCAGACTCTCCGCTGAGCAGGGAGCCCGAAGCAGGGCTGGATCCCAGGACCCTGGTATCAGGACCTGAGCAGAAGGCAACTGCTTAACGACTGAGACACCCAAGCGCTCTCTGTAACTCTACCTTTAAAACAACAACAACAAAATTCCTTTAGAAATTTCCTTTATCTCTAAACCCCCCAAGATACATGTTGGCAATCCCCCCCCCAAGCATATGGCCCACCCATATACATCTGAAGGATCTCATGACTAAAGTTTAATTATACAGTAATAAATGACCTTTTCTTAATAATAGCTAGCCCCCTCAAGGTCCTGGATACCTTGCTTCCAAAATCTCTTAAAGACTTTGCTATCCCTAACCCTCCTCCCTACTTGGAAGTGTATAATGGGCCACTTCTCATGGCCACATGGCAGCTCTTTCTGCCCACATGTCCTGTCCCCATGCTTTTTTTTTCTGTCCCCTTGCTTTAGTAAAATCACATTTTTGCACCAAAGATGTCTAAAGAATTCTTTCTTGGTTGTTGGCTTCAAACCCCCTATATCATAATGAATGGATAATATATGCCAAAAGCAATTTTTTGTCATTGACATTTTTTCAACATTTATTGTTCTCTTCCCATTTTAGTATGTTGACTTTTCCTAAGTTATAAAATACTACTTACTGGATACTTGCAGACATCATTAAGCTTTCTACAGTTAAATATGAGTCTATCAGTAGAACCCTAAATCTACCTCTTTGTGTTCTGTTTCTGTGTGAGCAAGCCTGGTCACCCTATCATCTTCTCTGAGTCCCAGAAGAACAAAAGTCACAGTAAGTGATTAGTATTGTATTCTCAGTAACTGCCGGCATGCCTGGAGCATGAAGGCTTTCAGTAAGGGATTGCTGAATGGATGGATGGATGAATGAATGCACATGCGCATGCATGAGAGAAAAATGGCAGGAAAGTAATTCTCTTTCTGCTTCTGCAGCCTTGCATAGCCAAAAGAAAGAGAACAAGATACTGGGGGTTCATGGAAAGTTCAGAGACAAAGAAAGAGGGTGTTCTTATCCAGTTCACGGGCTGTAGGAGTTGTTGCTCATGGGCAGTTCTGAGAACGCCTATAGGACCGGTGATGAAAACACTTTCTGAATGCCTACTATATATAAGGCAGGGTACTGGACGCTTTAAAACATTATTTAATCCAGGGCGCCTGGGTGGCTCACTGGGTTAAAGTCTCTGCTTTCGGCTCAGGTCATGATCCCAGGGTCCTGGGATCGAGCCCCACGTCAGGCTCTCTGCTCTGTGGAGAGCCTGCTTCCTCCTCTCTCTCCCTGCCTGCCTCTCTTGCCTGCTTGTAATCTCTGTCTGTCAAATAAATAAATAAAATCTTAAAAAAAACACAAAACATTATTTAATCCTCTCAACAATTACATGCAAAGGTGTTATCTTTTAAAAGAGGGGCACAAACTGTTCAACTATGGGAATTAGCAAATCCTAAAACATTGTGTCTATAGCTCAACAGCCTGAACTCTGCCCAAGTTCCAAATTAACTATCTCCCTGAACCAAGGAGCCTCACTTGGAAGCCAAATTGTGGGGTGTGGTAAAAATAACTAACACAGCAATGCCTCTCTATATATTTCTAATATCTTTCTAAATAAAAACATTATACAGTTCCCACTGTAGCTGCTCCAACAAGGACATACAACATAGGAGTCAAGAATTCCACTAGGATTTACCTTGTTAAATCCGATTTACTTGATTTACTATGTTGTGGGAGAAGATAGAGACATAATGAAGGAATATACTATTG
This sequence comes from Mellivora capensis, assembly GCA_004024625.1. Classification (NCBI taxonomy): domain Eukaryota; kingdom Metazoa; phylum Chordata; class Mammalia; order Carnivora; family Mustelidae; genus Mellivora; species Mellivora capensis. Next base: position 152,890 of record PISX010001100.1, on the reverse strand, counting down.
CTTTTTGCCATCCTATGCTAATGTATATATCTAAGAGGGTAGCTGTAATGGTTAAATTTTATGTGTCAATTTGGTTAAACTATAGTGTCCTGTGTTTTGGTCAAACACTAGTCTAGAAGTTGCTGTGACGATTTTGTAGATGTGATTAACATCTCCAATCAGCTGACTTTAAGTAAAGGAAACTACTGTCTATAATGTGAATGGGCCTCATTCAATCAGTTCAAAATCTTAACAGAAAATTCAAGACTTCCAGAGAGGCAGGAATTCTGCTTCAAAACTATAACACAGACACCGTTTTTGAGTTTCCAGCCTGCTGGCCTGCTCCATGAACTTCAGACCCACTGCCCCCATAATAGCATGAAGCAATTCCTTAAAATAAATCTCTTCATATTTATTTGTATATAAAAAGGATGTTTATATAATATGCATAAAATTTTAATCATTTGGGTGAAAGGATATTCATAATGCTCATCTAAAAGCCTTTAGAATACTTTTGATCAGCAGTTGCACTATATATTTTAAGCTGTGGAGGTAAAAATATTAACATGGGGGCTGTGATACTGTGATTTATACTAGGAAATGTATGTTTGGACTTTGTTTCCGGCAGAGAGCTCCTAAAACCCTTAGGATTTCCTAAGTGGTGAGAATAAAGGTGCCTTTTGTTACGTTAATGAGTGACTTTGGAAAGCCTTAGGTAACCAAAGGATGGGGGATGGTTGCTGGGGGAGCCAACCCAGTGATTAGAAGGTTGGAACTTTAAGCCCCACTCTCACCCCTCACCCCCAGCCTTCAGGAAGGGGGAGGAGCTGGGGATTGAGTTCAACCTCCAGTGGCCGCCAATGATTTAACTGAACATGCCTATGAAACGAAGCCTCCATTAAAAGCCCTATGGAAGGCGCCTGGGTGGCTCAGGTGGTTGAGCGACTGCCTTCGGCTCAGGTCGTGACCCCGGACTTCCGGGATCGAGTCCCGCATCGGGCTCCCAGCTCCTTGGGGAGTCTGCTTCTCCCTCTGGCCTTCTCCTCTCTCATGCTTTCTCTCACTCATTCTCTCGCAAATGAATGAATAAAATCTTAAAAAAAAAAAAAAAAAAAAAAAAAAAAAAAAAAAAAAAAAAAAAAAAAAAAAAAAAAAAAAAAAAAAAAGCCCTATGGAGAGAGTTCAAAGAAGGGACCCGGAGAGATGCTGGGAGAGTGATGGGCTGGTTGAGGGTCTGGGGGCTCCTTGCCCTTTCCCCTCATCTTGCCCTATGCATCTCTTCCAGATTAATCAAACCCAAGGAAAGTGTTGTGGGAACCTTGGATTCAAAGCCAACTGATCATGAGTACAGGTACCAATCTGGATTTTGGACTAGCTCCAGAAATGGGCCCTTGGGAATGGGCAGTCTTGTGGGACTGAGTTCTTAGCCTGTGGAATCTGATGCTGTCTCTGGGTAAAACGTGTCAGAATTCAGATGAATTATAGGATGCCCTGCTGTTGTCCAAGATGTGTGGAAAAACCCCTCCCCACATTGAAACTGGGTCCAGAACACACTTCCCAGACAACAGTAAACAATAGGAAGGTGTCCCAACTATCTGGCGTAAATATTTGGGCACCTTGGTCCTCTACACCTTGACTAGTTTGCTCCATGTATTTCTTGTCTTTTCACTCCTATTGTCTCTCCAGTCTCAGTACTTCTATTCTGGTTTTTTGTTTGTTTTTTGTTTTTTTTTGTTTTGTTTTGTTTTTTGTTTGTTTTTTGAGATTTTCTTTATTTGGGTGCCAGGGTGGCTCAGTGGGTTAAGTCTCTGCCTTCCGCTCAGGTCATGATCCCAGGGTCCTGGGATGGAGCCCCGCATCGGGCTCTCTGCTCAGCAGGGAGCCTACTTCCCCCTCTCTCTCTGCCTGCCTCTCTGCCTACTTGTGATCTCTGTGTGTCAAATAAATAAAGAAAATATTTTTAAAAGATTTTTTAGAAGAAAATCTTTTTTATAGATTTTCTTTATTTATTTGTTAGAGACAGAGTGCATGTGAGTGAGCACAAGCAGGGGTGTGGGAGGCAGAGGGAGAAGTAGGCTCCTCATTGAGCAATGAGCCCGATGCAAGATTCGATCCCAGGACCCCAGTATTATGACCTAAGCCGAAATTAACCGAATGAGCCACCCAGGCGTCCCTCCAGTCTCAGTGCTTCTAAATGAAGCTGCCCTGGTCACACAAACCTTATAGAAATATATATATATATATATATATATATATATATATATATACACATTTCTGGACACGAGAGATGTGCACACAGAGAATAGGCAGCAAGAGGGTGGTCATCTACAAGTCAAGGAGGGAGAACTTCCAGCCTCTAGAACTGTAAGAAAATAAATGTCTTGTTTAAGCCAAACAAATAATATATTTGTATATTTTATTAAGATCCCATATATATATATAATATATATGGAGATATATATTGAGAGAGATATCTCTCCCTATATATATATCTCCTATATTTTATATATATATGATCATATATATAATTCTGTTTCTTGGGAGAATCATGACTGATACAACAGCTATACCATTTGCAACAGATTAAAAATAAACTAATACTGAAAAGATTGAAGTAGAGGCACCTGGCTGGCTCAGGCGGTGGGACCTGCCACTTTTGATCTCAGGGTTGTGAGTACAAGTCCCACATTGGGCATAGAGATAACTTAAAAAATAAATAAAGATTTTTATAAAAAAAGATTTCTTTACTTAAAAAAAAGACTGAAGTAATTAGGAGTCTGCCCCTCTCCCTTTGATAGCATTTATTCAGAAACACAAATTCCAAATCTGCTTTGGAATTCTGCAATCTCTAATTATGGTTCCACCATTAAAAAAAATAAAATTAATTGTGGGTCATTTTAATTTAAAATTTTTAAGACTTTTTATTTATTTATTTTTTGACAGAGAGAGAGAAAGACAGTGAGAGAGGGAACATAAGTAGGGAGAGTGGGAGAGGGAGAAGCAGGCTTCCCGCTGAGCAGGGAGAGTGGGTCATTTTAATTTTAAAAACCACATGTGATTTATTGTTTTGAGAACACACTAATCATTAAATGAGACAAAGAGAAAATGATGCAACTTTAAACACTGAAGCACTAATTTCTTGCACCCCCTAGGATTTTTTTTTTCCAGCCTTTAACTTATATGCAGATGGTATTGCAAAATCTTTCAGATGTGTCCCAATAAGTTTAACACCTATGAAATTTTAAGGGTGCCTGGCTGGCTCAGCTGGTAGAACATGCAAGTCTTGATCTTGGGATTGTGAGTTCAAGCCCCTGTTGGGTGTAGAGATTACTTAAAAATAAAATCTTAAAAAAAAAAAAATCCACAACAACCCACAAAAACCTATGAAATTTGATCAAACAAGACGGCATGTGGCTTGGGCACAAAGAGCTAGAGGAGAATGCAATCCCAGTGCCCTGAGTGGGTGACAGCCACAGACCCAGATCTACAACAAAGAGAGAATAAAACACAAGATGAATCGACCTTGCTGAAAGCATGTGAACCTCAAATGTGGAAAACACGTCTAGTTCTCTGACAGTTTACATATTGTAGCTCTTTAAGTAGCACCTACCTCAGACCTGGCAGCACACAGGGCCTGGACACAGCCCCCGCCTCTCAGATTATAGAGTCTGCTGGGGTACCATCAGACAAGTAAATAACTACAATGAATTGCAACATGTTTTATAAAATGATTCCATTTGCAACGATTTCCAAGAGCACCAAGGAAGGCCAGGGAATGATTCTGGTAGAGAGAAGGGATTGATTACAAACAGAAGGTAACAAACAGAGGGACCCAGAAGCTGAATTTCCAGCGGAGGGGGCACAGAATTTGAGGGTAAAGAGAATGGAGACCAAAGCAAGGAAATTCATCCTAAAATACTCCAAGCAGAAGGTTTCCAAAGGCACAAAGTCAAATTTAGGTTTGCTTGGCTGTGCAGTATGTGGTAGAGCATTGCATGGAGTGAGGTGAGACAGGGCTTTGGGGGCCGGCACGTGGGTAAAGGGAGTGTCAGGGTGTGCACCTGGCTGGTAGATAGTAGAAGGCGAATGAGGTACAAAAGGAAAAACTGCCTGTCGGGGGAAGAGGACAAGTTCACTTGGGGGATGGTGAGATTCCAATAATCACTTAATAACTGGGGTCTGCTGCTTTGGAGAGAATTTAGGCTAAACTATAGGTTTAGTCATCATGAGCAAAAAGGATGAGATTCCCCAGAGGAAGAGGGCAGGACAATCAATGAAGAGAACCAAGGACCAAAGCGGCTGAGCCCTAATATTTAAGAGGCAGATGAAAAGTGAGCAGCCCTGCAAGACCCTAAAAAGGGTCAAGGACATATGATTGTGCTGTTTTGTTGTGTTGTATTGTGATAAATTATGCATGGGACATGAAATTTACCATTTGAACCACTAGTGAGTTACAATTTGATGGCATTATAGTCACCAGGTGGGCAACCATCGCCGCTATATATTTCCAAAACTTTTTCATTACTCCAAACAGAAACCTTGTAACCATTAAACAATAGCTCCCATTGCCCCTAAACCAAGCCCCACATAACTTCTAGTCCACTTTCTGTGTACTTTCTGAACAATATTTGTTCTTCTGCATCTGGCTTATTTCATTTAACATGTCTTCACGTTTCATCCACGTTGTAGCATATTCTCAGCACTTCATTCTTTTTTATATAGTGAGCCTTTCTGGAATCAGAAAATAGGAGCAGGAAGAGTGGCACTTGGGGGTATACTAGGACTGTTATTAAGGCTCACGTGCTGGAGCTTGCCAGAAGGACCCAAATCAACTGGTAGACCAGAACTGAAACCTGAATGGAGAAATCATGATCCATTAGCCAGGAATTCTATAGAGCAGATGAGCATCTGAGAGCTGGATGGTGCCAGGCAAATCTTCATCTGGGAAACAGCAGCACAGTGTATCCAGATTTATGGATGAACCCAACACAATATTCCCTTCTTCTGAAGGGAAGGCCTGGTAGGAAATAGGTCTGCCCAAATAGTTCCACAGGCCCAGGAGGGTTGCAGGGGTACCTCTGTACACAGTTACCATCTGAAGGAGAATAAAGAGCCAGAAAAGTACATCAAAAACAGGTCCTCAAGCAAGGGAAGACAGAGGAGTTGGTGAGAGACAAAGAGGAACATGCAGATGGAATGACTGAAATACTCAGAAGCCAGTGTTAGAAGCTGTATTTTATTAACACAAGCTTTCTATGAGCAGAGTAGCTTCTTCGGAGGCCCCGAAACTGGAGAGAAAATAGGAGTGAATCCATGAGAGGTAAGTAGTGCAAAAGGAGGGAAGATATATAGGACCAAGGTCCCCAAAAACTTATGCCAGATTGTTGGGGGACTTGCCTATTTCTCGTGATTGCCTTCATGTTAATATTTTTGCCCCCAAAACTTAAAAGTTATCAGCTCAACTTCTGACCCTAATAAAAAGGTATTCTGAATGTTTTTAATTCTTATAGATGAGTATTATGAATAACCTCTTACTCAAATGATTGTTATTGATTGAAAAGTTAAGCTCCTTGTTATACATCATCTATCTCAAAATATTATTATGGCTTATAACAAATGTACTCAGTGAACTTCTGAATCTATAAATTTATTAGTTATGCTGAATTAAAGAAACCAAAGAAAATATAGATGTCTATAGAAGATCTAAATAACATTAACAAATGTAACCCAATAGACATATACAGAACACTACACCCAACAACTACTAAACCACATATTATTTTCCAGCACACAAGAAATATTCACAAAAATTCTCCATATACTAAATAATCCATGGATCAAAAAAATAATTACGGAAACTTTTACATTTTATGAATCATGAATCAAAACTTAAAGGATGCTGCTAAGTAGCCAAAGGAAAATGTGCAGTTTTTAATGCATAAATTATAAAATACAACATATTGGAAATTTATGAGCTAATTAAACTTCTCAAGAAGTTGGAAAGCGGGGTGCCTGGGTGGCTCAGTTGGTTAAGCGTCTGACTCTGAACTTCGGCTCAGGTCACGACCTCAGGGTCGTGAGATCCAACTCCATGTTGGGATCCAGGCTCAGGAGGGAGTCTGCTCCTCTGCTCTCTAAAATAAATAAATAAATAAACAAACAAATAAATAAATAAATACTTTTAAAAAAAAGTTGGGAAAAATTACAGTGAAATAAACATAAACAAGGACAAGGGAGAAAACACTAAATAACAAAAAAAAAATAGTGAACTAGAAAAAACACACATAATAGAGTGTCAACAAAGCCAGATGCTTCCTTAAAAAGATGAAAAATTGAATTAAAGAAGAAGGAATAGGGGCGCCTGGGTGGCTCAGTGGGTTAAAGCCTCTGCTTTCGGCTCGGGTCATGGTCCCGGGGTCCTGGGATCGAGCCCCGCATCGGGCTCTCTGCTTAGCAGGGAGCCTGCTTCCTCCTCTCTCTCTGCCTGCCTCTCTGTCTACTTGTGCTCTCTGTCAAATAAATAAATAAAATCTTTAAATTAAAAAAAAAAGAAGGAATAAATAATGGGCTAAAGAATGGGACAAAATTAGTTGCTGCAGACACTTAAAAGTTAATAAAGTTTGAATAGACATTTCTCCAAAAAAGATATGCAAATGACCAATGAGTAAATGAAAAGATGCCCAGTATCATTAGTAGGAAAATGGATATCAGAACCACCGTGACATACTAATTCACACCCAGCACGATGGCTAGAATCAAAAAGATAGACAATAGCAAGTGTTGCTGAGGATTTGGAGAAACCGGGACCCTTACTTATTGTTAATGGGAATGTAAACCAGTGCAGTCACTTTGGAAAACATTGGACACTGGCTGTTCCTCAAAATGTTAGACAAGAGTTACCATGTAGTCCTGTAGTTCTCCTCATAGGTATCCAAGAGAAAGAAAAACACATGCCTACATGAAAACTTGTACACAAATGTTCATAAGCAATATTGTTCATAATAGCCAAAAAAGTGGAAATACCAAAAAAAAAAAAGTGGAAATACAGCACACATCCATCAACTGATGAATAGAGAATAAAGTGTGGTATATCCCTACAGTGGAATGTTATTTTGCAATAAAGAGGAATGAAGTATTGAAAAATATTGCTAGGGACGCCTGGGTGGCTCAGTTGGTTGAGCGGCTGCCTTCGGCTCAGGTCATGATCCCAGCGTCCTGGGATCGAGTCCCACATCGGGCTCCTTGCTCGGCAGGGAGCCTGCTTCTCCCTCTGCCTCTGCCTGCCACTCTGTCTGCCTGTGCTCGCTCTCTCTCTCTCTGACAAATAAATAAATAAAATCTTTAAAAAAAAAAAAAAAGAAAAAAAAAAGAAAAATATTGCTAAACATGATTGAACCACCAAAATGTTAGGCTAGGTGAAAGAAGCCAATCATGAAAGACCACATAATTCTATCATTTCTTTTATATGAAAAATCCAGAGTAAGCAAATCTATAGAAACAGGAGGCAGATTTGTGGTTGTCTGGGGCTGGGGTGGAGGGGTGGTGGTTAATGAGGAGGGACTGCTCATGGTGTTACAGGATTTTTTCTCCATCGGTGCCCGTGGTTCTTGAAGAATGGGGCTCTGAAGAATGAAGTAGATCAGAGTGATCGGCAACAAAGCAAGGCTTATTGAGCCATAGCAAAGTCATTGTACAAAGCTCCCGAGGAGGAAGGGGACCCAAGTTTCTAAGCCATCCGGGTTTCTAAGTCTAGGGTTTTTTATGGACTTGTTGGCAGGAACTGTTTTAATCTGATTAACCTTCCATATGCCTGTCATCCAATCAGGCTTTTGTCATCTATCACCTGGGAATGGATGGAGGGCTCCTTCCAGGTGGGTGTAAAAATCCTTTTAAGGGTGTTTTCCTCTTCGGGCGGGGCATGGGGATGTGGGTGTAGGGGGTGTTCCATTGTCCCTGCCCACCTTTCTTCCAGTTATCCTTCATCAAGGGCACAGAGTTACTTTGGAGGAGTGGGGTAATAAAAATGTTCTAAACTTAGATTGTGGTTTGGTAGCACAACTACTTTCTGTTGTTATTAAAGATTTTATTTATTTATTTGAGGGGGGAGAGAACACACATAAGTGGGGGAGGGGCAGGGGGAGAGAGAATCTGAAGCAGACTCCACGCTGAGTGTAGACCCCCATGGCAGGACTCGGTGCGGGAGGTGGGGGAAGGAGGTAGGTGGAGAGGAGGGGGATGAGGGGGTGGAGCTCAATCCCACAACAGCAAGATCATGACCTGAGCCCAAACCAGGACTTGGTTACTTAATTGAGTGAACCACCCAGGTGGCCCTGGTGATAAAAGGCCTTTAAACAGGTCATTAGGTTAAACTGAGGTGATTAGGATACACCCTAATCCAATCTGACTGGTGTGCTTAAAAAGGGAGGAGATCTGATAGAGATATATATTGGTTTTGTTCTGGCAGGCAAGTGAACTAAAGATATCTCAATCAAGATGTTGAAAAAGAAAGAGTATTTTGTCAAATAGACTTGGTTCTCCCCTAAAAGAAATTGTGTATTCAGCTCCCCAAACTATTAGAACTATGTAGGTCTTGTGTAGAAATATCTTTCTTCTTCTTCTTCCCCTTCTTCTTCTCCTTCTTCTTCTTCTTCTTCTTCTTCTTCTTCTTCTTCTTCTTCTTCTTCCTCTTCTTCTTCTTCTTCCTTCTTCTTCCTCCTCCTCCTCCTCCTCCTCCTTCTTTTTAATTTTATTTCCTTAAATTCTTGCTTGGATTCTATATTTTCACATCCTTCCTAATGATAATAGACTTCATTAATATAAGCTGTGACTTTCAGGAACTGGCTTATTGATTTAGTGAAGAACTGGGGAAAAGGGCACATAAGAACCTGCAAAAACTAAGCTTCTACCAGAGCAAGGCAGCCAACAATTCAAAAGCTCCCTTTGGTGTAATATCTACCCAGCCTAATGGGAAAATCCAAATTCAGGCAATATAGATTCACGGACCCAGACTTTTCCTACATTTACATTTTCTCAAAGTAGAAGAAATAACTTCAAGGATATAATTCGTGAATTTGCCAATTGGTTTTCATTTAAATCACAATATACAGTGAAAGTTGTATAAAAAATAATTTTGATAGGTATAAAGTTTGTGAAATAAAGGCCATCTGTGTATTTGTCAATAATAAAAAATTAAATTAATAAGATAATATTTTGAACTTTATATCAAAATTTTCAAAATTTAGGGGCACCTGGGTGGCTCAGTGGGTTAAGCCTCTGCCTTCCGCTCAGGTCAAGATATCAGAGTCCTGGAATTGAGCCCCACATCCGGCTCTCTGCTCCGCAGGGAGCCTGCTTCCTCCTCTTTCTCTGCCTGTCTCTCTGCCTACTTGTGATCTGTCTGTCAAATAAATTTTTTTAAAAATCTTAAAAAAAAAAAAAAAAAGAAAGTCAACACCAGGGCAGGATGCCTGGGTGGCTCAGTGGGTTAAGCCTCTGCCTTTGGCTCAGGTCATGATCTCAGGGTCCTGGGATGGAGCCCCACATCAGGCTCTCTGCTCAGCGGGGAGCCTGCTTCCCTTCCTCTCTCTCTGCCTGCCTCTCTGCCTACTTGCGATCTCTGTCTCTCTCTCTGTCAAATAAATAAATAAAATCTTTAAAAATTTTTTTGAAAATTTAGGTGAAATGGATAAATCCCTAAAATATTACAGAAGATAAAGACAAATACAATTTATATACTCATACTGATGTAAGTAAGTTATTTCTTCTAATAACTTTTTTGGGGGAGGGAAAGGGGTGGAGCCCAAAGTGGAGCTTCACCTCACAAGCCTGAGATCATGACCTGAGCTGAAATCAAGAGTCAGATGCTTAACGAATGGAGCCACCCAGGTGTCCCTCTCCTAATAACACTTTAGATACGTAGAAATATATTCCCTATGAAGCTTCAGCAAAACTAGGAATACTTCATCTGTAAAGAAGATGTCATTAAAATACAGAAGGGATCAGCTCAAATATTCATTTCCCTAGTAGAAAGCTCAGTATCTTCCTCAAGATTCCTGAAAATTTCTGGGGAGATCATACTCATGTGGTCACCTGGCTTTGACAAAATTTACCCAAACTTTTAGTCAGATTCCTTTTCAACTGGGCTTCAGTCTTGGCTTGTAAGAACTGCAACTTTCCATATAACAATTTCATCTATCTGCTACATGAGAAGACTTGAAGAAACACTGCCATAACTTCCAAGAGCTCAAGGCTGTGTCTCTAGGATCATGACCCCAGCCCCTGAAATTCCTGCCTGAGAAAGCAGCCAGACTGTTTATTCTCAGCCCAAATCTGATTATAGGGCCCTGACCTCCCTTTTCTTAGGCCCCTGATTTTTTTTAAATTTTATTTATTTATTTTTTATTTCTTTTCAGTGTTCCAGAATTCATTGTTTATGCACCACACCCAGTGCTCCATGTGATATGTGCCCTCCATAATATCCACCACCAGGCTCCCCCAACCTCCCAACCCCTTCCCCTCCAAAACCCTCAATTTGTTTCTCAGAGTCCACAGTCTCTCATGGTTCATCTCCTCATCCAATTTCCCCCAACTCACTTCTCCTCTCCATCTCCCCATGTCCTCCGTGTTATTCCTCATGCTCCACAAGTAAGTGAAACCATATGATAATTGACTCTCTCCACTTGACTTATTTCACTCAGCATAATCTCTTCCAGTCCCGTTGTGTTGATACAAAAGTTGGGTATTCATCCTTTCTGATGGAGGCATAATACTCCATTGTATATACAGACCACATCTTCTTTATTCATCTGTCCGCTGAAGGGCATCTTGGTTCTTTCCCCAGTTTGGCGACTGTGGCCATTGCTGCTATGAACATTGGGGTACAGATGGCCCTTCTTTTCACTACATCTGTATCTTTGGGGTAAATACCCAGTAGTGCAATTGCAGAGTCATAGGGAAGCTCTCTATTTTTAATTTCTTAAGGAATATCCACACTGTTTTCCAAAGTGGCTGCACCAATTTGCATTCCCACCAACAGTGTAAGAGGGTTCCTCTTTCTCCACATCCTCTCCAACACTTGTTGTTTACTGTCTTGTTAATTTCTTAGGCCCCTGATTTACTTCAGAACAGTTGGAATTGTAATTCCTCCGTGTTTTTGAGATGTGTCTTCTGCAACTTAGAATCCCTTTCTCAAGAACTGGGAGTCAGCCATCCCTTTGAACTGCAGTCACCAAGAAAAATAGGACCCCTGTCTCCTAGGCTCCGTGGGAGAATAGCAGCTTAAGCACAGCCTAACTCATATGGACTAAACCTCCCCCACTAACATCTATTGGTACTTCTCCTTTTGCACACAACAGTATTTTAAAATAAGCCTTCTACCTTTTGTTTTGGCAGAGTTCAACTTCAGGATATACTGCAGTCTCTGCCCTAGTGCACTAGTACTGAATAAAATCTGTCTTGCTGATTTTAACAGGTGTTCAGTGAAAAATTTTTCTTTTATTTTACCTCAAATTTTTGCTTCTGCTGAATTAATTCAGGTAATGAAAGACTCCACAGTCCCACATGTCCATTTCTGTTCCATACATATGGATCCTGTTGCAAAACCCATTGCTTTCCTCTAATTTCCTTAAAAAAAAAAAAAAAGAAAGAAAAAAAACCCACATAATTTCCATAGTTCACATTAGTGTGAACAGTCAGTCACTTTTACTGAAAGTTCTGGGAGACAGAGGGATTTTACATCACAGAAAAGTAAATACCTTAAAGCAGAGTATCAGAGATCCTTTAAAAAAAATCCTTTACCTCTCTGTGTTGTTTATTATTCTCTGTCCTTCCTCTCCTTCTGGACTTTGTTCCTTTCTTGTACTGAGCAATACGCCACTTCTTTTGTTCTCTTGTCTCACGCTGACCCTGCTGAGATTTTCACCTTCCACCCCAAACCGTTACTTAAAGTATGTCCTAAAGTAAGACAGATACATTCCAGGGCCATTTACAAAGAGAATTTTTTTCACCTTGCTATAATTCATATATATCTTCATATTTATATATTTGCATATCATTGTTGAAGCCCTTATCACCATGCTTATAAAGGATCATTATCATATCCTTGGACACCAACAAGCAAATAAATGTTCTCTGCTTTATCAGAGAAGCAAAACCATCAACAGACAGGGGAGAGATTTCACTAAACTAAGGACACTTACAAGTGGCAATTAAAAAGTACATTACTTCGCACATCAAAAAGCACTTAAATAGCCATTTACTTTGCTGCATGAATATATAAAAATAAAAATCACTTAGCTAGTTAACAGATTATGAGACTGTAAAATGAAATATATTAAAGATTTTAGCCATGAACCATACCTTCAAAATTCACTATTTCTCATTTTCCAATAAATATCAACCTTGAAACAATCCATTTTCTCAAAATTCTCCAAGAGTTATTTAGTTATTTTTTATTCTACTGCCATTAGACCTTTTGTTTCCATTTTCTCTCCTTCCTTCCTTCCTTCCTTCCTTCCTTCCTTCCTTCCTTCCTTCCTTCCTTCCTCCCTTCCTTCCTTCCTTCCTTCCTTCCCCATCTTCTGGAGCCTGGCTTGGATTATTGTTTGCAGAAAGTTAAAAAACTGCTGCATCTACTTCACACCTAATAGTACCCTCAGTGAGAGCGATGCCTGGGTGACTCAGCTGGCCAAGCATCCAACTCTTAATCTTGGCTCAGTTCATGATCTCAGGGCCGTGGGGTCAAACCCCACATTGTGGCACTGCACAGGGCATGGAGCCTGGCTAAGATTCTCTCTCCCTCTCCCTTTGCCCCACCCCCACTAAAATAAATCATACTCTCAGGGAGAAGGACACATTGTTACAATGAAGCAAATTCCTAGAAACTTAAATTATGATGAGTCCAGAATAGCTAGATAATTACAGATCCGGGTCACTAGTCCATCTACCAAAAACCATGCTGAGTAATGAAACAGGTTAACACGTATTAGCCGTCTAGTATGTCTAGTTATTTCTTTTTTTGTTTTTTTTTTTAAAGATTTTATTTATTTATTTGACAGACAGAGATGACAAGTAGGCAGAGAGGCAGGCAGAAAGAGAGGAGGAAGCGGGCTCCCTGTTGAGCAGAGAGCCCAATGCGGGGCTCTATCCCAGGACCCTGGGATCATGACCTGAGCCGAAGGCAGAGGCTTTAACCTACTGAGCCACCCAGGCGCCCTGTCTAGTTATTTCTAATACATATTCTCCTGTAAGCCTCACAACCTGGCTGCAGGTGAGTATAGTCATCTCAATTTTATAGTTTAGGAAAGGAGGCTGAAGGAGGTTAAGCAACTGTCCCTTGTCCCCAAATTAAATAACCAAGAAGTGACAGAATGTGATTAAAAGCTAAGCGCAAAAGCTTATGCTCTCAATACAATGAGATTTTTGTCACACACTATTACTCTTCCCTGTCATATACACGTTTGCAGTCCGGGGATTTTTATCTGTAATTAGGAATTAAGGCAGCTTCCTTGTTGATCCTGTGGCTCAGTCAGGTGAACAGATCCAATTAACAGATAACGCCAAAAAACGTGCCACAAGTTTTAAGTAATTTTATGTTTTAAGTAATTTCAATACTCCAGGAAATATTTAAATTATTTTAAAATAATAACCTTATTTATGTTTACGTTGACTAGTTATACATATTTTCTAGACCATTACTTATAAATTCTGGGAGTTTTTTATTTCTCCCAAAACATAAAGAAATATGCAAAATATTTTAAAAAACTCTTCTTAGGGGCACCTGGGTGGCTCAGTCAGTTGAGCACATGCCTTCGGCTCAGGTCATGACCCCGGGGTCCTGGGATTGAGTCCTGCATTGGGCTCCTTGCTCAGCTGGGAGTCTGCTTCTTTCTCCCTTTGCCCTTCACCCTGCTCGTACTTGCTTGTTCTCTCTCAAATAAATAAAATCTTAAAAAAAAAAAAATCCAAGAAACAGAAAAAACAAAACTCTTTTCTTAACAATTATTAAGAAAAATTTCACTTTTCATCACCCCTTCATTTTCTTAAATCTCATTCATACTATGCAATAGCACTCCTGCCCATACACATATCCAGGATCACAAACCCAAGAGTCCCTAAAGACTTCATGTGTACAAAGAAGTGAAAGGAAAGTGCATTTCCCCCCTTTCCTTTATAGAAGGAATTTCAGATATGGATTATTCAAGTCTCCTGACCTATCGAGTAACTGTCTTTAGTTGAGCAGTGCTGGTGACCTGAATTAAATAAATTTCAGCGACTTAACATGAAATTTTTAATATAAATTAGTTTTTGTGATTCAAGACAAACTAATGCCAAATATTCAATGAATTAATTAATGCAATATCCGTAATTATATGAGGGACTAATACCAAATGACCAACACCAGTGGCTGCAGGAAGATCACACATCTAGAGTCTGAGCTTTTGAGGTTTGCTGTTAGAGTGACAAAAAAATTTTAACGTTATGGTTTCCATTGTAGAAGGTCTCAAGGAAACAGTCACTTCTATACATGATAGATGAACATGTAGTTTACTGTAATTATTCACTGGGAAAATTTAATAATGTTATCAAAAACTTTAAAGTGTTTACACTCTTCAATGACCAGTACTTCCTCTTTAAGGAGTTCATCCTACAGAATTATATACTGTTGGAAAAATTCAGGTGTAAGGATGTACATAAAGCCTACTTACGCAAAATTTATGCGTAAAGATGTTTACCAGAGATTTTGATACTAAAAAAAACCTGTGAAACAACAAAAATATTTAACAACAGATCAGTTTAATAATTGGTAGCATATTGGCATGATGGCACACAGTAGGCAAGGCAGTATATTATACTAGAGGATGTAGGCTTTCAAACCAAGCAAACTAAGGTTTAATCCCAACTCAATCAGATACTTGCTGTGTTTCTTGACTATCTCTTAGACTCAGATTTTTCATCTGTAGAGACTATAGTACCTACTACACATAGATATTATGAAAATTTAATGAAAGAATGGATGCTTTAAATGCACATTATCTAACACTTGAGAATTATTCTTTTATGTCCATTACAAATTATGTTTTAAATATTATTTCAGAATAAGGGAAAATTCTTATAATACATTACTAAGATTGAAATTATATACAGATGATTGTAATGATAGTATAATTCAAATAGTTCTACAACTTATTAGTATGAATATATTAATGCCAGGCTTTTCTTTCTAATTAGCCCCTTGCTGAGTAACAGCAAGACCTCTGCTCTGTCTCCCCAGCTTTCCCCAGGCATGTCTTGGAAGCCCCAGGGTAAATCTCATGTGCATTCCATTCCCACAGCATCCAGGCTACTCCTCGTATCAATTTGTCCAGAGCAACTGGGTTGAAATTTTTTCAGCCTCCCAAACCAGTCCTATTGCTAAATGTGATCTGAAATTCTTTGCCCATTTTGGCTCTGGTAGCTGAACCAAAGGTACAAGACTGGAATATTCTTTAACTGTCTCTGGAGAATTAATGCTACCTGACTTCTACTAACTTTACTGGCAATTTTTCTCTCCTTTCTTTCACTTTTTGTCATTTGTAGCTCATAATCAAAATCTTATTATATGATGCCTTGTTTTTAAACTGTTCATCTTTCATAGATATAATTTTGTCATTTTATAAGGAATTACTTGTTTAGTAATAGTGACTTAATGTCTTAAATTACATTATAAATTCCTTAGGAGACAAGGCCCAGTTTTCTTTTTCTTTAGCATCCCCCTGTAGCACTTAGTATAATTCTGCCACAGACGGGAAGTATGAACTCAGGATATTCTTATTAATGCAGTCTCAAAGATGCGGTAAGGAATAAATCATGCAGTAGATAACTATGACTGGCAAGAAATTCTTTTATGCTAATAGGGTAGTCCTTTGTATGCTGATTTCTCTCCTTCTTGCTCTATACTACCACTATCTATCCAGCCTAAAATAGTGGCAATGCAGCAAACCTCTGGTCTGGACTCCTTTGACCTGGCAAATTCTTCCCCTACGTGGGCTGCTGAGGCTGTGGAACCAGAGACATGCTGCATTTTTTTTTTTTAAGATTTTATTTATTTATCTGACAGAGAAATCACAAGTAGGCGAGAGACAGGCGGAAAGAGAGGAAGGGAAGCAGGTTCCCCGCTGAGGGCTCGATCCCAGGACACTGAGATCATGACCCGAGCCGAGCCGAAGGCAGAGGCCCAACCCACTGAGCCACCCAGGTGCCCCAGAGACATGCTTCTACAGGGAGCAAAGCAGGTGGAGACACTGGGATGCATTCAGCATGCGCTACCCTATATCCTTGGTCAGTTTCATGTGCATCCCTGCATCTGTTTCTTTTCTGGTTTCAGGTGAAAGTGAAAATAATCTCACCCAAGTCATTATTCACATCAAGTCTTAAACCGATCAGCTTTTGTGGTCTGACCTAGCTCATCAGGTACAGTTGGAAATCTTTCATATATATTACCCCATCTAATCCTCCCCAAACAAAGGGTGATGTGTCAACACACTTAGTGCTCACCAATGACTCCATAACCTCCTCTACATTTCCTAGCCTCCCTGCAGAGAGGTTGGAGTCACGTGACTAGTTCTGGTCAATGGATCGAATAGAAATAACATACATCTTTGGGTTTAGGCATCCCTGTTTTTTAACTCCACCCATCTTCTCTTATAATGGTCTTGGATTCAGAGCCATTAGTTACAAGAGGGAGGACAACTGCCAGATCCCACTGGGATCTATGAGAGCAAAAAATATGTCATTGTGTTAAACCACTGAGATTTCACAATTTGTTATTGCAGCATAACCTATTCTGTCCTGACTAACATAGATGACATTCAGAATATTTAATAACTAGCATAGAATAGGGACTGACCTACCAGAATACATGCTATGGCCAATCAGAACAGACATTGGTTGTAAGCAGCTGGTATGATTTTTATGAGTCCATACCAGTTAATAGCGCAGAACAAATAAAAATTTGTTCCATGTTTAATAGTTGATGAAATTGAAGTTCAAAGAAGATCAAGTGACCTGCCTAAAATTAATGCCTTGTAAGTGATACTCAATCCAGCTGTTTGCTACAAAGCCCACTCTCTATCTCAGCATTCCGCTTCCTGCTTGTGGAATGATGTCTAAGTTACCTCAACAACACATCAAAAAGTTAGGTTGCAACAGAACTGGACAGTTATAATAGAATAATTAATATATTATATTATTATATTAATACATATTGATATAATATAATAATTAATAACAGCTTAATTACTTTTCTTAAACTATGGAGGTATGGCCCCACAATATATGTTTATCATTATATTTTCTTTAGCTTGAACCTAGTCTTGCCTCTGTAAAGCATATCAGCATTATGTCTTGCCTTTCCTTTTAAATTTTCCTTTTGTTCTTAGTCCTCGTTAACCCTGAAACTGTATTATTTAGGTTGATACATCCAACTTTATGATAGAACATACACATTAAAAAGGCAAGAGGAAAATTAAGCCAGATGAAATGCTTGGCTTTTGGCATGTTCTTTTCCTCCTGCTGCTCATTCTTCATTTAAATGCCTGTCTCTTTTCTCCATGACATGATAATCATCTCCACAGCAACTAACTATTATGTCACAAAGGATGGTGCCAGTGAGTGAGAACTGATCAGCCAGAGCTGAGCAACACTGAGGCAACAGTGATTCTATTTTCTTACAAATATCTCTAATTATAATAAGCTAAGGAAGAAATATATCATTCCTGTCTTACACCCACCTCTCGAATACAAGCAGTGCTCTGACTACAGAGATCCTCACCCACAGTTTGCTTTAAAAAGAGCCTATTCCTCAGTAAAGATCGCATTACCTGTTAAGACAAGGCAAATGTATGTCTAGACTGAAAAGTAGACCCAAATTAAATTAAAACCAACACAGATTACTGTGTGATTTATGAGTGGAAATCAAAGCAGGATCTGCATTTTACAGATGGCTAATAACATCCAAACAAACAGCAAATCAAAACCTCTTGAAAAAGTGGCAGGAAGGGTACAGAAATAGTTACTTGGCGAGGGGATAGGTATTATCCGAGCTTCTCTTTCTAACAAGGAAGTGTGTGGAATGGGAGTGGTGTGGTCCCGAGGGTGTACAGGTGCTAATCACAGCAATGACACCCTGCATTACATTGGAAAGGGATTTGAATACTCCACAACACAGTTTCAAGGTGACGCCTTCACTGGCATACAGAATTCTCTAGGGAAGCTAGAACCATAATATAGCCTAGTGATGGAGTCCAAGAGAACAATGGATGATTACTAGATGCTGCCTATTACCCACTGCTTTTGTATTGGTTTTGTAGAGTTTAAAGTCAAATCATATAATCTATTATACCCAATCTCATAAGTGGCATGTGTTGTTTGAAGAATATCAACCTTGCCTCTCCCACTAAGATGACAAGCATCTTGAGGGCAGGTACGAAGTCATATATGATTATACTAGGTTCTATGAACTTATGTCAAGACAACCATGATGAAGATGTACTGTCTCAATTGAAGATTGAGATGACAAGGTCCTCAGATCTATATTACACTAGGAAAATATTATTGAAGTCGACACTGTCTCTGGTCTTTCAGCCCTAAAGTTCAAATGAGTTGGGGAGTAGGGTGACCCACCATTCTGGGTTCTCTTGTCATTGGAGCCCTCCCACATGCTCAAACCCATTAGTCTCCTAATGACATTTTACACTTAACCTGGATTCCACTGTCAACCATCCTAGAGATATACCCTCCTAGTACCTTAAATCTCTAGCCCGTGTTCTCTCATGATCACATCTGGTTTTTCTGGATCGTCTTTACTGTCATTCTCTGTGTGGTCTCCAGCCTGATAATTGCTGGAGGAAGTCATGGAATTTTGTTGACATAGCTTTCTCTAAATTTACACTTTTCTTCTCAACCTGGCCTGCCCAGGAATCCTTTAGGTCACCGCTTGCTGATTTCTTAACACTGTCTACATATTCAAAAATTTTAACTCGTATAGCAAGGCACTGACCTTGAACTGGTAGAGCAGGGTCTGAGAGAGGCGCTTAGCTGCACCCTGTATTTACCCTTTAATTGCTAACTGAGGGCCGGGGAGAGACGCCAAGGCTGCCTGGGCAGATGTTTACCAACTGTTACAAAAATGTCAGTATTTTGAAACAGTAGTACAATAATGTGGCTTAAATCAACTATCAGTCCTGTTTTCAACTATAACTCTTCCAAAAACTCTTTTTTTGTTGTTTTTTTCTCTCAATTCAACATCTACTTTTTAATGTATTCATTCAACAAATATTTATTGAGCATCAGCCATCATTCCAAGTAAATAAAAGAGACAAAAAATCCCTGTCCTGTGGCCTTACATTCTAGTGGGAGGGGGCAGATAACAGAAAACAAAAACACCAAGTAAATCCTATAGCATGTTTGAAGGTGATAAGAGCTATGGAAAAAAAGAAAAAGGAGAGGGGCGCCTGGCTGGCTCAGTGGGTTAAGCCTCTGCCTTCGGCTCAGGTCATGATCCCAGGGTCCTGGGATCGAGCCCCACATTGGGCTCTCTTCTCAGCGGGGAGCCTGCTTCCCCCCCCACCTCTCTGCCTGCCTCTCTGCCTACTTGTGATCTCTGTCAAATAAATAAATAAATAAATAAATAAAATCTTTAAAAAAAGAGAGAAAAAGGAGAGGATAGGGGAGTTCTGGACTTTAAGAAGCGGGTGAAGAGTTTGGATATGGCATGAGGGTTGGGCCCAGTGAGAAGGTGACTTGAAGAGGATGAGGGATAAGCCATGTGATGAGGAAAAGCATTTAGGACAGAGGGAATAGGCCATGCAAAATCTTACTTTCTAGGGACTCTTGGATGGCTCAGTCAGTTGAGGACCTGACAATTGATTTTGACTCTGGTCATGAACTGAGCCCCAAGTTAGGTTCCACGATTGGCAGGGAGTCTGCTCAAGATTCTCTCTTTCCTGCGGCCCCTCCCTGCTTTGTGTGTGAAACTAACTAAATAAATCTTTAAAAAAAAAAAAAAGCTTATTTTCTAGAAACTCCTCACTATCTGAAGATTATTTAACCTTCAACTTCCTGCTCTATAGAAATCAAAGTTATTGGTAAATAATCTCTTTGGCCTTTCTTCCTTTCCACTTCTAGAACATCTTTACATTTTCTTTATTCCTTTACATCTTATGTAAATAAGTGTTCCTCTTTCCAATGTCTCTGCTTTCCCCTATCCTCCTCACCTCATTTATTCTTCTATTAGCTACAATCTCCTTTCATTCTGTCTCTCCAGATACACAAAAGCCTTTCCTAAATTAAAGACACCATTTCACTTAAATATTTCTCCTAATTACAGACTATTTTTTTCGTTTAAAGTCCCTTCAATTTCCCCACCACATATACTCCCTTTAGCCTTGATTTCTGCCTTCTTCCCCCTTCAAATACCTTAAATGGATCTCTTGATTCCTAAAATCAAATTGTACCTTTACCCTGTTCACAGCTCTATCAGTTGATAATTTTTTACAAGTTTATTTATCTCAGAGAGCACCAGCGACTGAAGAGGGCAGGGCACACGGAGTGGGAGAGAAAGAATCTCAAGTGGACTCCCCGCTGAGCACAGAGCTTGAGCCAGCTAGATCCCACCACCCTGAGATCATGACCTGAGCAGAAATCAGGAGTCAGACTCCCAACTGACTGAGCCACCTAGTCAACCCAGCTGTCAGTTGATAATTATTACTGTTCAGGGAAAACTGGTTTGCAGAGGAATATAATTACTTGTATTAAAATCAGTATTCAGTTTGTTAAAGTTGTAAATTTTAAAACCTCAAATACATCCTGCAATTTATCTCTCCTTATCTGCCCACTTGGTTCCCTCTCTTGTGGAATGTTCCTTTTCCTGCTTACCGAAATCCTGCTTATTTTTCAAGGCTCAAATGCTCCTTATCTGACATTGTCTCCTCCTCTCTGCTCCCCTATCATTTCACTTATACAGGAAAATGGTTTTATGCATACTCTTACCTCCTTCAGAAATCTGTGAGCTCCCTGAGGATATATACTATGTAGTGGTTTTGTTTCCTTGAGAAATTCCTAAGAAATGGAGAATTCCTTTCTTTCTTCACTTTCTGTTTTTTAGATATTTGGGGTCTTAAATGAGGCAAAGTGTTTTTATATAATTATTAACGAAACATTCAGTCTCTCCGCATTAGCCGCACAGGGGCTGCAAGATTGAATTCTTGGCAAAAATAACAAGTGGTGCTAATGACTGTCATGATACTGCAACTGCTCTCCTCATACAGAACTGCAGTGAGGTTGGGGCGCCTGCGTGGCTCAGTTGGTTAAACGGCTGCCTTCAGCTCAGGTCATGGTCCCAGCGTCCTGGGATCGAGTCCCACATCGGGCTCCTTGCTTGGCAGGGAGCCTGCTTCTCCCTCTGCCTCTGCCTGCCTCTCTGTCTGCCTGTGCTTGCTCTCTCACGCTCTCTCTCTCTCTCTCTGACAAATAAATAAATAAAATCTTTAAAAAAAAAAAAAAAAGAACTGCAGTGAGGCAAACTGTAACTTCTAGTGGCTGGTGGTGGCAACATTTTCCTCATTAGATCTATTCGTGGGACTTCATTTTGGGCATTCTTCCTGAGGCTTAGCCTTGAGCCTAATGTTCCAAACATCCCAACCATTTTGTGAACTACTTCATGGCCTTTAATAAAATTCTTTTTCTACTCAGTCAACCAAAGGCAGATTTTGTTGCTTACAACTAAGAATCCTGACTAAAAAGATATTTTCCTTAATTCCCCATAGACCAACTAAGTCATTATCAAAATATTTAAGAAGACTTTAGTCATAGGGTTAATACAATGAAAATATAACATTGCAAGTATACTAACATAGGCCATTAGATATTTGCTATAAGGCTTAGGGCCCATATGCCTCACCTGTTTTCCTGAGGAAAGTTTCATAGGCCTCTGCATCCAGTTTCTGACGGGGCTACATGAACAGAACCTAGCTTTACTCCTATCAGGTCCAATTAGCCTTAAGCACAGTGCCTAGGGCCCCCAATATTTTCAGGAAACCATAAAATGTTTTAATTTTAATTTCTTAAAATGGAATTTTTAAAAATTTAAATTTTATTTAATAAATAAAATGGGGGCGCCTGGGTGGCTCAGGTGGTTGAGCAACTGCCTTCGGCTCAGGTCATGATCCTGGACTTCCAGGATCGAGTCCCGCATTGGGCTCCCAGCTCCTTGGGGAGTCTGCTTCTCCCTCTGACCTTCTCCTCTCTCATGCTCTCTCTCACTCATTCTCTCGCAAATAAATAAATAAAATCTTAATAAATAAATAAATAAATAAATAAAATGTATATAAATTATTATAAAAATATAATAATGAATCCAGCCTGGATTAAACAACATGGTAGTAAAATGTGTATGTGTGTGTCTGTGTGTGTACAGAGCAAATTAAAATAACCATGAGATACCACTACACACCTACTAGAATGGCCAAAATCCAAAATGCTAACACCACCAAATGCTGGCAAGGATATGAAGCAATGGGACTTTTCATCCATTGCTAATGGGTATGCAAAATGGTACAGATACTTTGGAAGACAATTTGGCAGTTTCTTACAAAACTTAACATTCTCTGACCACATGGTCTGGGAATTGCACTCTTTGGTATTTACCCAAATGAGCTGAAAAGTTATGTCTATACAAAAACATGCACACAGTTGTTTAAAGCAGTTTTATTCACAATTGCCAAAATCTGGAAACAATCAAGAAGTCCTACAGTAGGTTAATGGATAAATAAGCCATGGTATGTCCAGACAATGGAACCATCAAGCCATGAAAAGATATGGAAGAACATTAAGTGCATATTATTAAGTGAAAGAAGCTAATCTGAAAAGACTACATACTATTCCAGCTATATGACATTCTGGAAAAGACAAAACTATAGGGCTGTAGAAAGATCAATGGGTTGTCAGAGGATGGGTATATATGAATAAGTAGAATACTGAGGAATTTAGGGCATTGAAAGAACTTTGTATGATATACTATAATGGTGGATACATATCATTATATTATATATTTGTCCAAACTCATTGTACAACACCAAGCATGAACCCTAATATAAACTATGGACTTTGGGTAATAATGATGTGTCAGTTGACTGTAGCAAATGTACCACTCTGGGGTAGGGTGTTGACAGTAGGAGAGGCTATACATACGTAGCAGTAGGAGGTAGATGAGAATTCTTTATACCATCTGCTTAATTTTTGCTGTTAACCTAAAACATCTCTAAGAAAATAAAATCTCTTAAAAAACATAAGCCATAAACTGAGAAAAAATTCTTAATACGTATGTTTGGTAAATAACTTAACATGAAAGACACCTACAAATCAAAAATAAAAGGATAAAAAAAATTGAAATTGGCAAAAACACATATCACAAAAAGTGGCCAATAAGCACATGAAAAGATACTCAACATCACTAGTTATCAGGGGACTATGAATTAAAACCACATTGAAATTCCACTTCATACCCACTAAAATGGCTAAAACAGAAAGACCGATGACATCAATTGTTGGTGACCATGTTATACAAGTGGAACTCTCATACACTGTTGATGGAGTATAAAATGATATAATCTCTTTGGACAACTGTTTGGGAGCTTCTTATAAAATTATATATCTACTTAATGATCCAGCAGTTCTAAACCTAGGTATTTATCCAAGAGAATGAAAATCTACATTCACAAAAACTTGACCAAGAGTGCTAACAGCAGCTTTATTTTTAGTAGCCAAGAGCTGGAAGCAAATATAAATATCCATCAACAGGATTATGGATTTTTTTAAAAAGTTGTGTATGTATATAAAAGAATATTTGTCAAAAAGTACTCATACAACAATACAAATGAATCTCTAAACAATCCACAGTGTAAAAGAATCAAACACCAAAGAATACATATATAATTCCATTTATGTGACTTTAAGAGCATAATAATAGAAATCAGAACACAATTGCCTATCTGAGAAGGGAGACTCACTGAAGACATGAAAGAACTTTCTAGGGGAGATGAAAGTGTCTTATTAAGGTGTCTCTTAAGTGTCTCAGCTGGGGTGGTAGTTACATGAATATATACTTTTGTTAAAACTCATACAACTGTACACTTAATATCTATGCATTTCACTGAATGTAAATTTACCTCCATAAGAAATAAATGTTATCATGTAATTTACCTTAAGCTGGGCAAGCAAGACATATCATTCACATGGTTTTTGTTTTCTTCCCTGTTGCCTAGAAGTGTTCAGAACACAACGAGGCTCAACACTTGTTTGAGGGAAGTTAAACAAATGAACCAATTGCTTTGGCAGTTAAAGACATACAATGAGATATTCAGGTAGTTTCTTTTAGGCATGTGTTTAGTTTCTTACTGGTAACTCCTTATAGAGAAAGGGACCTTTTTCTGTGTTTTTTTGAGACTGTCCACGATCGCCCTAGCTTTGAGCAGATTAACTCTGGCAGTCGATGCACACGTATGTGTGCCCATGTGCATGTCTCCATAGTATAATCCGTTGTCTTGGGCTGTCCTCCTGTGATAGGAACTGTCTAAAATTGGCTAGTTATTTTTTTAAAGTGTCTTATCACATAAGCATATTGTAAAAATAAACTGAAAATGAAATCACAAGGGTTTTGAGAAATACATCTTTGCTCAATAAATGATTTTCCATTTCCCCTCAAAAAGTAGAGGAATGACTGCATGTTGTTCCATATTGTGTTTTTGTTGTTGTTGTTGTTTCAGACTGTTCCCAAACTAGAGCATTTATTATGAGAAATGTTTTCTTCAATAGTGATTTTAAAGTTTTAAAAAATAAGAAGATTACATAACTATAGGTAAATTATTCATGTTAGGCTAGTTAGTTTTTCTTCCCTTAGATGTACACCCTTAAATGTGACTTGAAAGAATGCATTTTTTTAAAGTTTCAGTTAAAAAAAAAGCAGATGGCAGAGAAAAATGTGTTACTGAATTTTAGCTATTAAAATTTAGCGTCTAAATTCCAGATGAGAACGAAGCAAACAGGAGTGTGTGCATTTTAACATTTACATATCAGAGCTGCGTTTTCCAAAAATGTTTTGCTTTAGATTAAGCAACAGTTACTCAGAAAATCCATGGTCTTTTTCAATATGAAAATAATTGCATTTCAAAAGCTAGAAGTTTCAACAACTTCCAGATTAAAAAAATGACGTCTCAGTTAATTTGAAAAGATGACTGAAGAACTTTTATTCCGTTATATAACTAGCATAAAAGGAAACTTCTGAACCACCACCAAGTTTTGATTCTCTACTTTCAAGCTGAGGTCACATTCCTCTCCCCTGTCTGTCTTGCTATAGCCTCTTCCAGTAAGTATACATCTGGTTTAAATTCCCACCATATGTGATAAATCAATGCATAACAGATAATAAATTTAGAAGACCGTATTCCTGTAGGCTTTGGCTTCTATTCTCTTAGCTTTTGCAAGTCTGATGATTTTTCCATCTTAGCTTATCTGTGTTATAGTAATAAGAGAAGCCCAAAACACAGAATGTACTTTAGGACTAATAACTTATCTCCAAAGGCAATCAGCAGGAAACTTGAAATGATTAATCCTGTATCTTTATGAGCTTTGAAACACCGAGCCCAACATTTCATGACTTCTTATGCTATAGACCTTTTTATCCAATTATATTTAATAATTGTAGATTATTAGTAGTAAAATATAATGGTTATTCACTATTTGGATTATTTGTATATTTATTTTTTATTTTATTACAAATGTTTTTTAAAGACCTAGCACCATTATTACTAGTTAAAGCAGGGTCAACAATTGTGAGAAGGGACTTCAGAATAGTGGTTAAGCATATGGATTTGCCCACCCTATGACTTCAGGTGACTTAGGTAAGTACCGAAATGCATTAAACCTCTATTTTCTAATCCATAAAATGGTAATCATTACGGTAACTTCTTCATAAAGTTGGCATAAAGATTAAATGAGATAATGCTTCTAAAATACTTAGCACAGTACCTGACACATACAGAGATTATGAGATTTGTTGGCTATTAGCACAGTTGCAAATTTACCTACAACTTTTTCATTGTTTTCAGGATAAAGCTAATATTGCCAAGACTGGAGTCCTATGAGAGGTGCTGTCCCATAGTGTGTAATTAAAAATGGGCCTCAAGGAAGAGTCATTCCTATTGCCTTTCTTTTTTTTTGCCTCATCACATTTGGTATGTGTCTGTGTCCCCTACTAGATCCTAGGTTCTTTGAGGAGAGGGTCTATGTCTTCTGTCTTTGAATTACTGAGTGTGGTCAGGAGTTATAGACCCTTGTGAAGGGAATGTATAAATGAACATATATGCAAATAAACTTAAAACATTAATTTTACATTTTGAGTTATTTATGTGGTTTAAGTAATCATAAGGAGTAATTTCTTTTTTTTTTTTTTTTTTTTTTTTTTTTTTTTTTTTTTTTTTTTTTTTTTTTTTT
>PISX010001100.1:0-126285 GCA_004024625.1 Mellivora capensis | reverse complement strand
ATTTCTTTTAACTCCCTTGGGTCTATAAAGTGATTTAGATATTGTAGCTACAAATAAAAGGACAGTTAAAAATCATATGTCGGGGGGCACCTGGGTGGCTCAGTCGGTTAGGCATCTGCCTTTGGCTCAGGTCATGATCCCAGGGTCCTGGAATCGAGCCCCACATCAGGCTCTCTGCTCAGCAGCGAGCCTGCTTCCTCCTCTCTCTCTGCCTGCCTCTCTGCCTACTTGTGATCTCTCTCTCTCTGTCAAATAAATAAAATCTTAAAAAAAAAAATCATATGTTGGGGGCACCTGGGTGGCTCAGTGGGTTAAGCCTCTGCCTTCCGCTCAGGTCATGATCTCAGGGTCCTGGGATCGAGCCCCACATCTGGCTCTCTTCTCAGCGGGGAGCCTGCTTCCCCCTCTCTCTCTCTGCCTGCCTCTCTGCCTACTTGTGATCTCTGTCTGTCAAATAAATAAAATCTTAAAAAAAAATCATATGTTGTTCTCTGTTTACATTTCAAAGAGGAGATCTAGCTTAGACATTTTATATTTGAGATATTTATTAGACATCCAAGTAGAGGGGCTGAAAAGGGAGTTGGATATAAGTTTAAGAGACGTCCTTAACTTCCAGGAAACTTACAGAAATCCATAAGTTTGGAGAAAATTGAGAGTAGTTAACATATACTTATAGCCACAGTACTGAATAGAATCACCCAGACAGAGGATATAAATTAAAAGGGGAAAAAAGTACTAAGACTAAACCTGGGACATTCCAAAACTTAGAGCTTGAGGTCATGATGTGAAGCCACAACAGAGACTGACCTGGAGAGGGTCAGAGGATCAAAGAAATTGGAACCAAGAGAAAGCCAATTATCACGTGCTCAGCTCTCACTGACCCTGGCTCTTGCTCACATCTGTGTTGGGAGATTTTTGCAAATTTGGTATGCTCTTTGTTTTTGTGTTTTTGTTTTGTTTTTTAAACCAGAACATTTAATGTGTGACCAATTGTTGAAATCCTTCAGATGAACTGGACGCTGCAATAGCAGCCCTCTTGGGATTAGGTGTTGTTCCTTCATGGAACCCATGCCTACAATTTTTAGGTCATTGCCTCGAACGACCAGTCTCAGCGGTGTTTCTTCTTTTAGCCTTGGCACTCCAGTTATACTTTCCCTTGCAGTTGGCAGGATTGCCGCATTTGCCACAGGTGGACTTCTGAAGGTGGTAGGCCTTCGAGCCCCAGCAGTGGCAACAACGTGTGCGTCTTACTGCAACGCTTTCCAAACAATGACGTCCCCTTCGTCATCTTGTTTCCGCGGTAGACCCTCTCGGTATGCTATTTGGATCCATCTCTAGTTTTCCTAACTAACCCTCTGCTTCTCACAACCCTCATTCAATACTGTGTTCTGCATGTGTCTTCAGACTAGGCCCATTTGAATCTTCAGGACCTAGAGTCAAGGTCAGGGGTGTCCTTTTACCAGCCTCAGCGAACACCAGCCACATTGGACTTTGCCCTTATTCTTCATCTCACTTGTCATCCTCTCCTGGAGGAGAAGAAAAGATAGCTTCTCTTGATGACTTGGGTTCAGACCCCCTGATTCAGCTTCCGGGTAGGTGTATTTTACTTATCCTATGCCACTTTCTTGGAGTTCCTTCTTGTCTGTGTATTTGCTCTGGGCATCTGGACACTTTGGACAAACAACCTATCTTTTTCGGCCAGTCCCTGAGTTTATCTCTGCACAACCCCAAATGCAATGACTAGTGTTCATGCTTTGACCCCTTGGGTCATCTGATCCAATGTGGAAAGAGGTCAAGTCTCTTGAACCCAGCCTAACATACTGCCCAAGCTTTTCACCATATGGTGATCTCAAAGAGTCTAGAAACTTAGAATTCCCTGGAGTAGATGCATATAAGATGGAAAATTCAAATATTTGATTCTCAATTACAATTTGTACTTGTTTCCAGTAATCATAAGCTAAATCAGCAGGAATTTCTGGAGGGAGTACTAGAAGTCTAATTAGCAAACAACATCTGATATTTCTCCTAGAGACTGTGGGATATAAATTAGTAGGAGAAGAATAGAATCCCAAGATAATTATATAGGTCCTAGAACTCTTTTAAAGGGTTGCTATTTGAGGGTTGTGTAATCATTGGTTGGACCCTGTTTAGCCTAAATTCTTACTAAGTAGGGTCAGGAATGTTTAGGGGAATGGAAATTGAAGTTTAGTAATAAGACATTAATTTCCTGATTTTCTTTTTTTTTTAAAAAGATTTTAGTTATTTGACAGACAGATCACAAGTAGGCAGAGAGGCAGGCAGAGAGAGGGGGGGGAAGCGGGTTCCCCGCTGAGCAGAGAGCCCGATGTGGGGCTCGATCCCAGAACCCCGGGATCATGACCCGAACCAAGGGCAGAGGCTTTAACTCACTGAGCCACCCAGGCACCCCATTGTTCTCTACTATTTTTTTTTTAAAGATCTTATTTATTTATTTGACAGAGAGAGACCACAAGTAGGCAGAGAGGCAGGCAGAGAGAGAGAGGGAAACAGGTTCCCAGGACCCTGAGATCACGACCCGAGCCGAAGGCAGTGGCTCAACCCACTGAGCCACCCGGGTGCCCCGTTCTCTATTATTAAGAGTCTCTCTTTTTTTATAATATTAAGATTTTATTTTTATTTATCTATTTGACAGAGATCACAATTATGCAGACAGGCAGGCAGAGAGAGAGAGAGAGAGGGAAGCAGGGTCCCCGCTGAGCAGGGAGCCTGATGTGGGGCTCTGTCCCAGGACCCTGAGATCATGACCTGAGCCGAAGGCAGAGACTTAACCCACTGAGCCACCAGGCACCCCTATTGTTAAGAGTCTCTTATGGTTTGCTTCCCTCCCCCTTTCTTTTCCCTTCTCCTATGTTTATCTGTTTTGTTTCTTAAAATCCACGTATGAGTGAAATCATGGTATTTGTCTTTCTCTGACTTATTTCACTTAGCATAATATACTCTAGCTCCATCCATGTCATTGCAAATGGCAAGATTTCATTCTTTTTGATGGTTGAGTAATATTCCATTGTGTATGCGTGTGTGTGTGTGTGTCTGTGTGTATACCACATCTTCTTTGTCCATTCGTCAGTGGACATTTGGGCTCTCTCCATAGTTTGGCTGTTGTTGGTAATGCTGCTATAAACATCGGGGTGCATGTATCCTTTTGAATCTGTATTTTTGTGTCCTTTGGGCTAATACCCAGTAGTGCAATTGCTGGATCATAGGGTAGTTCTATTTTTAACTTTTTGAGGAATCTCCATGCTGTTTTCCAGAGTGGCTGCACCAATTTGCACTCCTACCAACAATGTAAGAGGCTTCCCCTTTCCCTGAAATCTTGCCAACATCTGTTGTTTCCTGTGTTGTTAATTTTAGCCATCCTGACAGGTGTGAGGTGGTATCTCATCGTGGTTTTGATTTTTATTTCCCTGATGAGTGATGTTGAGCAGTAGCTTTATCTCATTCTTTTTAATAGTTATATGGCACGGTGCTTTAGAGAATACTAAAATTTATTTAACCAAAAATAAAATTATAGTCAGGTTTTTACAAATGTAAGCAATGTAAAAATTAACATCCATGTAACTATTTCTTTGCACACTCGTGTGAGTACTTCTGTAAGATACATTCCTGGAACTGGATCTCTTACGCTGAAAGATACGTACCCTCAAAATTTTGAGAACTACCAAATTGCCCTCTTAGGGGGTTGTGTCATTTTCATGGACATCATTAATACATGTAATATATGTGTTCATAAACATAGACCAACAACTTGTATTATAATTGTGCGAACGTGGTAGGTAGAAAATTATGCCTATTCAAAGTTTCATTTTCTAAGTATTGTTGTAATGATTAAACAAAACACTCTTTGTAAAATATACAAAACAAGTATTTTTAGTGACTGCTTTTTAAAACTGTAGTTATGATCCCAGGGTCCTGGGATCGAGCCCCGAGTTGGGCTCTCTGCTCGGCAGGGAGCTTGCTTCCCTTCCTCTCTCTCTGCCTGCCTCTCTGCCTACTTGTGATCTCTGTCTGTCAAATAAAAAAATAAAAAAAAATCTTTAAAAACTGTCGTTATTCTCATTACCTCAAGACATACCAGATGTATCTTAGGAGCAAAGCATATGCATACCTATAGATTATAATGTTTCAAGTATTGGGGCCCATTTAAAATGAATAATGAGGGGCACCTGGGTGGCTCAGTGGGTTAAAGCCTCTGCCTTCGGCTCAGGTCATGATCCCAGGGTCCTGGGATCGAGCCCCACATCGGGCTCTCTGCTCAGCAAGGAGCCTGTTTCCTCCTCTCTCTCTGCCTGCCTCTCCGCCTACTTGTGATCTCTCTCTCTCTGTCAAATAAATAAATAAAATCTTAAAAAAAAAATGAATAATGACTAGCACTGAAAGGTGAATACTAACATTGTGCCGTCATGCTACTTTCATTCTCCTGGGTGGGTTAGGGGGACGTATTTGCATACAACTAATCTAGGCAAGTGAATGGGGAAGAAAGATGCTAAATCTGGCTTGAGAATGAATCAACTTTCAAGTTCCACTTGGAATATTGGGATTAATGTATAGCATGTTAAACTTTTACTCTTGGTATGAAACATTAGTATATTTTGACAAGACTCTTCAAAATCAACATCCAAACTGAAGATCCACCAATAACAAACTTTCTTGTTGGTCATTATTCTTTTGGTGGGGTGGGGGGCAGCTGCAACGATACCACATGACATTCCTAACATGGGTTCTCCTGATCCAAGATTGTTCCTGGAGTATTCCGTACCACAGATAGCAGTCAGTGGACATTTGGGCTCTCTCCAAATGTCCTCCTCATTGTCTCTCCAAATGTCTCTCCTCATTGCTTCTCTGTTCTTTTCCACTAAAGAGCTCTGTATTTTCTGTATTTGTTGATAAAGATGGCTCTTTTCCCATACCATAAATGGCATGGTGTCTACAGGTTATGTTTGACATGTTCTTGTAATGCAGTTTGTATTCACTATGTGTCAAGCCCCATGTTAAAGGCTGGGATACGGATATGGCCAAGCCTAATTAAAGAGCAAGTCAGGAAATGAATAGGTTGGCAAATAGCTAAGAACTGGATCATGTGGAAGAAGGGACAGCTGTGTTGAAGTCAGGCCCACAGTTGTCTTTTTAAATTTTAGGAAAGGGTCAAACCAGGACAGCTAATGTAATAAAGTCCAAAAGTGAAGTTGGAGACTAAGGATGTGTAAATGTCAAGAAGTCAAGGAATTGAAAATATACGAAGAGCATCAGTACTGCCGTAAGACAAGAACTAATTAGATCAAAGCTCTGAGTCTTGGAGAGGGATATAACAGTGTGAGTTAGGTCACCCATATATCCTTAACAGGATACTATGACAAGAAGGTTCTTTTGCAGCTATCTTTATCCCATACTTCATATGTGACAGATTTCATAATCCTTAAAGGACAATAGTTAATTCTGATCTTATAAGCATGGTCTGTGAAGTCTGTTTATTTTAAAAATGATATAACTTTTGTATAGACTAAAATCCTTAAAAAAATGTCTCTTCCTGGGTGTAACACATAAAACCTCATTATTCTAGGTTGACCAGAATGATTTTTGGATTTACCTGAATTATAACCTACTTTAGTGTCTTATTTGATGTATATTTTAATGGCTTGCTTCTGTAGAGTACAAAATGCAAATGACCCAGCAGATGGATGGATACTGCAGGGGTTTCCAGATCTTAATGTAGTCTAAAATAAAACAAAATTTTCTTTGTATGGGTGGGAGGTGGCAGTTCTTTTAGATTCTTTACTAAAAACATTTCCAAGAAATGTATTAGATAAGAGATGTCTTTACCCTCCACTGTCTCACCCCACAAAAACCATTCTAGCACCATGCTTGTTTTAAGTGGGAAAAATTAAAATGTCCACAAAGGCAGTTTGAGTAGTTGTCTTTTGACTTGAGTACTTTGCACTCTTCAACTGTACATTCCCCCCAAAAGGATCTTCCAGCCTTCTTCTCCGGAGAAATTTCCATTTTAGTTCTGAGTTTTGATCTTAATTATCTATTCCTTGTTAGCTTCCAAGATGATTCTTGGTGTTCCTATATCAATGCCAAGGCACAACTCTCTTCCCTTCCAGTAAACATTTTGAAAAGAAAAAACTTTCAAAGTTTACTCGAATGGAATAAACATTTTTCATGTTAGAAAGCTTAAGCTAGTAATTATTAAATCATACTTTAACTTATACTTGAAGTTGGATATCACAGTACTATTTCCCATTTATATGCCCCATTATTAACTATAAAGAAACAGTTGGGTATTTGTGTTGCATCAGAATGAAAACTTTTATTCTTTCTTTTGACTTTTCAAACATATGCTAGTTCATTATTTTAATAAAATGCACTACCAGATGTTAGGCAGAATGTAGCCACATCTGGGACACATAAAATACCATTCCAAGTCTCCAAAGGAGGGAAGTAGCAATATTGTGTAGTTCTCCCCAAAAGTCTAACTCGCCCATCTCATTTAATCTATTTAAATTCTTCAAGTTGAATCATTAAGAGTAGCACCAATTATTTGGGTTGTCTTGGGAATATAAAGAGGAATGAACTAAAACACCAAGGGAAATGTCACAAGAAGACATGCACTATGCTGAAACACAAATAAAACTTCACGAAAGCCTGTGGCTACAGCTATATTTTTTCAGCTGAAGAGGTTGTAAATCTTGAGTTGCTGGCTTCCTGAAGTCACCTTGAATTATAGGTCTCTTTAGGCCTTTCTACAACGTCCCTACTTAAGTTGACCCTTTCAAAGAAAGCACAACACATCTAAAGGATGGCAAATAAAGATTTTTTTAGGAGATCTATTTTGACAACAGTATATATATAGAGGGTGATTAAATCCCAAGCTATTCCTGTTTTCTAACTCAACTTTTAATTTTGTTTTGTTTTCATAAAGCAAATTTAAAAAAAAAGATTTTATTTATTTATTTGACAGAGATCACAAGTAGGTGGAGATGCAGGCAGAGAGAGAGGAGGAAGCAGGCTCCCTGCTGAGCAGAGAGCCCGATGTGGGGCTCGATCCCAGGACCCTGGGATCATGACCAAGCCGATGGCAGAGGCCTTAAACCACTGAGCCACCCAGGTGCCCCTGTAAAGCAAATTTTCTAAGAAAACAAAATCAGGACCTGCTGTTTTTCTGTCAATGGATCAGGTTTATACATTTACATTTAACATCATCTCTAGCTTCTTAAAAAAATAGAACACACTGAGGACTGGAATAATATTAGTGTTGAGAGGAAGCTCCGGAGATGTTTCTCTTATATGCTGCTTACCATTAGAAAGAAGGAAAATGCTGAAGTTGAGTATGCAGCATTGAGCAGGAAGGCACCTGTGGCATAAAGGTAAGTATCCCTCGGCTTGAATTCAGATGACCTAGGTTTGAGTCTCAGCTCTGCCACTTAGCTCAGTGTAGCTCAATGTCTGCAAAAGCTAGTTAACCACGGAAGTCACATTTTCCTTGTCTATAAAGTAGGAATTATACCTTGGAGGGCTGATCTGAAGATTCCGTGAAATAATTAATACAAATGTGCTATAGAAACCGTGACACATACATAGTTTATCAGTAACAAGCTATTGGTGGCCTTAAATCTTCATTTTAGAAAAGCAGGTAACAATTAGATATTTGGAACACAACTGAAAAGGAATCCATGTGGTATATATAGAATAGGCAGGCATAAATTCCTAAATTTATGGCGAGCTGCAGAAGAGAGAAAGATTGCCTAAATAGAGAAAGATTCTGCAAGGACTAACAGCAATCTTAATAGAAATTTCTGCTCGTCAGTGATAAAACTGAGGCAAACCAAGCTCATATGTACTGCTCTATTTCATATACACACTGAGCTCAAAGATCATTTTTCATTCTCTTAACACCTATTTATTGAGCATCTAGTATATGTGCCAAGTATCACACTAATCTCTAGGTATACACTGGTGGACAAAATTTCTGTTCTCAAGGAACTTATGTCCTACCACATTTGTATCTTTATTCCAAGAACTTGGCAAAGTGTTGGCACATGGTTGATGCTCAATAAAAGTTGGCTGAGCTGAACTAATTGAATTTTGTAGCATTACCATAGCAGAAAGCCAGTAAAGGTGTGAATTTTGTGATCAGAAATGATTTCTATACTCAGTTCACCATGTGATTAATAGGGTACTACTTCTCAAGTTTTGAGGGAAAATAGTTCTTTTTTTTTTTTAAGGTAAACTCTACCCCAACACAGGGCTCAAAATGACAACCCCAAGATCAAGAGTCGCATGATCTTCTGACTAAGCCAGCCAGCCACCCCAAAAAGAATCTTTTTAACCTAGAGTTCATGGAGTCATCTACCTATAGTATGATCCTTTTATTATGTAGTGTTAACATTTTCCTACTGAAGATATGATTATCACTTCCAATTAGTACATGTAACATGGGAGCAGAGTATTAGTAGGAAATGTTTTTAAGGGTAATATCCCTCAGGTCAGGTCAAAAAATTAGCAAAAGGAATGTAGGTTGGATATGTCAATCACTAGACAGACTGAAATTGATTTAATATACAACTAAAACAAAGGGGAAGAAAATGGCAAGTCCATTCTATTTATATGATAGTCAATTCTTAACAAGTACAGAGAGTTTACTTTTGAAAGCATAACTTCAGTGTTATGGAATAAAACTTCTTGGGAGTTTTTTCAAAATATATAGGAACTCACTGGTGGGGCCAGGATGGGTGACATTAGTATTGTTCACCAATATCCCTACTTCTGACTTGGTTCAAGGACTCAGTCTCTCTGCAGATGGCAGAGGCTATGTAACTAGTTTAGGCCAATGAAATTCTATCAGTAATGTGTGTGTGTGTGTGTGTGTGTGTGTGTGTGTTTAAATTTTTTTTCAGTAATGTGTTGTTGCTTTTTTTTTTTCCCCAATCTAAGGCTATGAAAAGTTCATTGGGATTCTTTCATCTCTTCCTCTGCCACAGAGAATCAGCTGCTATGATTTAGGTGAGATAGCTACAAAACAGTGGACCCTCTGTCAATCTGGTTCCTGTAGTAACTGGAACAGAGGGCATTTGATCCATATGAAGCATGAACAAGCAATAAATGTCTGTTGTGTTAAGGCATGGAGATTTTGGAAACTTTATTATTATACCATAACAAAATCTTTCCTGATTAATATAGTCAGGGGAGGCCTATAGCACTCTCAATGCCAAGTTTTTGAGTAAGATAAAACAGATAATATGAGTTCCACTAATTTGACAGTAGTGTCTTTCATATTAAGGATGCTAGCCTGAGGTCTAGCTTTTTAATCACATTTAATCCACATATCCCATAAGTTTTCCATTTCCCACTAATTCTCCTGTGAATCTTTTAAAAGTACTATATTTAACTTTTATCCATAAAGTTCCTATGCTTTCAACAAATGATCACTTTTCGCAACATCAGTTGAATTTTTCTTTTCTTTTCTTTTTTTTTTTTTAAATTTTATTTATTTATTTGACAGAGATTACAAGTAGGCAAGAGAGGCAGGCGGGGAGAGAAAGGAGGAAGCAGGCTCTCCGTGGAGCGGAAAGCCCAATGTGGGGCTCGATCCCAGGACCCTGGGATCATGACCTGAGCCGAAAGCAGAGGCTTTAACCCACTGAGCCACCCAGGCACCCCTCAATTGAATTTCTTAATGTAACCATACACAATTATCTTCACAGGCATAACTGGAACAAAAGGTTCCGAATTAAGAACACACAGGCAGTTGTCATGAATAAAGAAGGGATGGTTCTGCAACACTATCTTTAGAAAGTGTACCATTATAGGAAGGGAGAAGAAGCATGCCTTGATTATAGTTCTCCCTTGACTTACGACAAAGCTACGTCCTGATAAACTGGCAGAGGTTGAAAATATCAGGTCAAAATCTAGTTAATACACCTAAACCTACTGTCATCATAGCCTACCTTAAATGTGCTCAGAACACTTACATTAGCTGGGCAAAATCATCTCTCACAAAGTTATTTTATAATAAAGTGCTGAGTAGCTCATATAATTGAATATTGTACTGAAAGTGAAAAACAGAATGGTTGTATATGGGTACAAAGTGATTGTATCAGTTTTTACCCTCCTGATCAAATGGCTGACTGGAAGTTGTGGCTCACCGCTGCTGCCCAGCATCACAAGAGTATCCTATCACATATAGCTAGCCCAGGAAAAGATCAAAATTCAAAACCTGAAGTACAGTTTCTACTGAACAGAATCACTTTCAACCACTGTTAGGTTGAAAAGTCATACATGGAATTTTAAGTTGGGACCATATGTATTTTGACTTTTTTTTTCATACTGGAGAAAGAGCTTAACCTTGAAGATCTTATAGAG
Organism: Mellivora capensis; assembly: GCA_004024625.1. Taxonomy (NCBI): domain Eukaryota; kingdom Metazoa; phylum Chordata; class Mammalia; order Carnivora; family Mustelidae; genus Mellivora; species Mellivora capensis. The sequence goes on along the minus strand of PISX010001100.1, from coordinate 115,887 downwards.
TCTGAGAATTGTCATTCATTTCTTTCTTTCTTTTTTTTTTTTTTTTTTAAGTAGGGGATTCCAAGCTCAATGTTGGGCTGAACTCACCACCTGGAGTTCAAGAGTTTAATGCTTTACCCACTGAGCCAGCCAGGCTCCCAAGAATTGTCATTTCTATTTAAAGCTGTAGATAGTGAAAATTTTCAAGTCACTGAAAAAGAATAATGCTTTGCTCGTTTACTTTAATGGATCGTTAGGTAGGATACATAATGTGTTATCTTTAATATTTTAACATCTGTCTTCTTTCTACCCATCCAAAAACTATCTGCCAAAGTACTAATCAAATCCTAGCTCCTTAGGAAATCTTCCTTCCACACACCAGCTGTAATTGATCCCTTTCTTTTCCAAAATCCTATGTAAATTCATACCGTTTATTTGGCATTGCTTGGAGAGTTTTAAAAAGTTCAAAAACTGGAAAAGACCTAAGAATTATCCAACACAATATTCTCATTTTGCAAATGAAGAAAATTCAGTTCAGAGAGGTTATGCAATTTACTTAAGTCACATGGTTAGAGACACAGTGGAGGCTATAAACCTAGTTTTTTTTTTTTTTTTAAATAAATATCTTTTTTTTTTTTTTTAAAGATTTTATTTATTTGTCAGTGAGAGAGGGAGAGCGAGCGAGCACAGGCAGACAGAGGAAGAGGGAGAAGCAGGCTCGGGACTCAATCCCAGGACACTGGGATCATGACCTGAGCCAAAGGCAGCCGCTTAACCAGCTGAGCCACCCAGGCGTCCCTATAAACCTAGTTTTACAGGGTGGTCCATTTCTTTATGTCACAAATGCCTTCATATTTACTGTCTGATTTTGTTGATTATCTTTTGAAGAGAACAGGACATCTCACCAATAGTATACCCTGAGGTCAGGGAACTCTTTCGCTTAACTTCTTCAGTTTATCGCTGAATTTATACGCATATTACATTAATTTTTTGGCTAATTGGTTGTGTTTTAGGTGATGATTACATGTATTTAATCTATTACTTCTCATATTCTCAAGTTCAGAAGATAATACTGGAAGATGAAAACAATCGGAATACTTACAGACGTCCAACGATATACTTCTAGAATAGAAGGTCATTTACCCTGTAATAATTAGATGTTGTAGGTTCACTCTGCCAGGATGCTAAGTGTGTGTTTGTTGGACGGGGAGGCAGGCAGCCGAAGTTCAGGTGAAGTTCTAGGGCTGAATGCCTAATGAGGACGTCTACCGGGTGGGGTGGGTGTAAGAACTGGAGGCAGTCACAGACAGCACAACTCAGAGCCCAAACCCTAAATGCCGGCCGACGAGGTGTAATGGGTGGGCCGAAGCGGGGGCGGAAAGCTCCAGCAGCCTGAACCTGGAGAACGAGGCCGCGCCGTCGACATCCGGGCGTTGCCCGGGGGCTGAGTCGACCCCGCCGAGGGCGCCGAGGGGCGGGGCCGGGCGTCCCGGGGAGGGGCGGCTCGCGCCCTCCAGGCCAGCACGCGGCGGCGCCCCCTCCCCTCGCGCCGCGGGCCTCCCCGCGCGGTGTACGTCCGCGTCCCGCGCCTCCGCCCCCCTCGCTGGCTCGCTCCTTCCCGCCCTCCCCGCAGCGCCGGCCGAGCCGGCTTCCCCTCAGTCTCTCATGAATATTGAGCGGCCCCTGTTGTATTTCCCGAGCTCCATTGCGGAAGCCGAGGCTCGCCATATTGTGCGGCGGCGCCGGCGGCCGCGGCGGCTTGTACCTGAGTCTCGGTCTGGCCGCGGCCAGCTGAGTCCCGGGCTGGGGCAGGAGCCGGTGAGTGGGGCGGGCGAGGAGGCGAAGGGCGCGGGAACTGCGGGCCGGGACGCGCGTCGGCTCGGCGGGGCTGCGGGCGGCTGACGGCGGCCCGGGGGCCGGGGGTGTGTGTTGCCCGCGGGGGTGTGAGGGGAGATGGCGCCGCCGCCCCCGGCCGCTCTCGGGGCGGGGATGGTGGGGGAGGCAGCTTCTCATTGTTCCCGTCCTTCAAGGGTCCGGCTTGCGGAGGACCCCGTGGGCGAAGCTCAGGGACTGGATTCCTTCCTTCGTTGGGAACCCCTTGCTGTCCGCTCCTCCGCGGAGGCGGGGGCCACTGTGCGGCCCCCGTCGCCTCCCGGGGCGGGGGCTCCAGCCTCTCTGCGGGGCCTCTCCGAGGCCAGCCGCGTGGAATGCGGGGTTTTTCCTCCGGGCTTCCCCCTCGCTGCCCGACAGTGTGTGTCTACACCGTGGGGGTGGGGTAGGGGCGCTTTGTGCAGAATGCCCCCTTTTCCCCCCGCGGTGCTGGAGTCTGGGTTCGCTGGTGGAGGCGCTACTCGGCGTCGGGGTTCCTTGTGGGCTGCCGGGAGAGCCCTCCGGGTTAAAACATTCCTGGAGTGCCGCCTGCCTGCCCGCGAGTATCTGTTGCTGCTCTCTAAAACCGCGAGGTTGCCCCGGAGGAGTCGTGGGGGGAGGGGGTGTCTTGGTTTGTTTCCGATGGAAGCCTCGCGTTTTGAACTCTGTCGTTGACGCTGAGATCTTCGGTTTGGGTGTCGCCAGGGAACCGTAGACCTGGTTGTCAAGATACTTTGCCTCCTATAGAAGTAGCTTCCTTGCTCCCAGAGATGCTGTTAGTAAAAATTGGTCTTCGAAACTTCCGAGATTCTTTCCGATTATCCGCCCGCTAAGACCTTTATGGTCTTACCGTCTTCAGACCTTTTTTGGGTATATACTGCATGGCTGTCAGAAAGTTTGAGAGAATGTGTGCCTTTAAGGGGTAAAGTGGCTTGAAAATGTTAGGTTTCCTTGAGGTCTCTGAAGAAATTTGCTGTAACAGGATAGGTTTGCATTCAGTGTTTTGGTAATACGGTTTACTTTTAAAAATTAAAAAAAATTGAGGCGTGGCTTGGATGTTTTAGACTGAGCTTTATGTTTAAAACTCATGTCTGAGTGATTTGCATTACCTAATCTACTCTTGGTGAGTTCCAAGACGATAAGCTGGAATACTTAGCGTAATTGGTAGATAATCTGCTTTCCCTTTACTGCATTGGGGTATAGTTGTTGAATTTTTTAATAACTTAGATTGGTGTTAGATCAGGCTAATTACAGTAAATACTTGACCCTTTGGTTTACGAAGAATTTAAATGGCAGCAATAAGATTTTTGGTGATTCTTTTTTCCCCCTGTGATTTATACTTGTCACAATCAACAGGTATCTTTTAAAATCTGGATTGTACATTTAATGTGTTCAAAGTAAAATAATGGGTAGTTGTGTAAGACTCCATTTTCCAGTGATAGCACAGCAAATATGGCCCCTTACTTTTTCTGAGGATTTATTTCCTTCAGGTACACTTGTGGAATCCTCCTTTGAGGTTAATTATAGTACATATGAGAGTGATTTGGAGAATTTATGAAGGAAAAGTGCCTGAGTAGGCTAGTCTGAGTATTTTAAAAATATGCTTGTGGTCCTCATATGTGCTGCACAGAAAATTTTCAAATTAGAGCCACTAATATTATGTAGACATGCACACATTCAAAATACTGAGACATTTTGAGAATTTTGAGTTTTTCTCTGCCTGTATTGAGCACTCAGAAACAGCTAGTTCCTAGGTTTGTGTAGATAGAAATACTGTATAGAGCAGGTCAGCAAATATCTTAAGAATTTCATTTTTGTATTATTGACCTTTAGTGTGTAGTGTGAGGTCATTCTCTGATTTATTCATGATTTGTGTTTTTTATTATGTGGTCTTTGGAGTAAAGGTGATTTATGTCTAATGAATAATATATAACCAGATGTTTCAGTGACAGTTTCATTTCTATACATTAAGCAAAGAAGGATAATTCCTTCCAGCAAGAGAAGTGAGTTAACATGAAAATGTACTTTATTAAAGTTATGGACACATTTTTAGTATGACTTAAAGCACTCATAATTTTGTGGCAACTCATTTATTAAGTCTGGAGAAACTAAACAATGCATCACAGTTTCCCATTTTTAGAAAAGGAAAAATACTGTCAGATTATGCATATTCTGCCCACATATAGATCGACACTGAGTGTTTATTACACATGGTGTGAAGGCCTTGTTATTAAACATATTATTTAATTTCATTTTTTCTCATTTCTCTGAAATCTTAGTTATCATAGTAACTTACTGAATTTTTTTTTGCAATTAATTGAACAGATCCCCATATAATTGGGGGGGGGTACAGAGGTACAATAACATTTGCCTTGTCCTTTCCCTCTCTGTAGGTCAAGATATCCTTTTTATCTCTTTCATCCCTAGGTTTTGATGTAATGTGTCAGATGGGTCCTTGGGTGTTTCTTGTTGAAAGGAATACAGCTTGGTTGATTTTTTTTTTTTTTTAATTTTCTTTTTTTTTTTAAAATTTATTTATTTGTCAGGGAGAGGGAGAGAGAGTGAGCGAGCACAGGCAGACAGAGTGGCAGGCAGAGGCAGAGGGAGAAGCAGGCTCCCTGCCGAGCAAGGAGCCCGATGTGGGATCATGACCTGAGCCGATGTGGGATCATGACCTGAGCCGAAGGCAGCCGCTTAACCAACTGAGCCACCCAGGCGTCCCAGCTTGGTTGATTTTATATAGACATACTGACTGTGGTAATACGACTTATAAGTACACATAGTACATAATACACATAAGTAGAAGGTGGTGTTAGTATTTTTATATCTGTAGCAGGAGCTAGGTAATGAGTCCCTGACTTTATAGATGTAGGTGGCCCACTATCCATTTTTATGCTACTTGGAGGAACTCTAGTAGAATTGGCAATGGATTTTCAAGTTTAAAATTCTTTTCACTTCTCTTTTGCCTTATAGATGTTATAGGCACGTGAAGTGGGCTAGTATGTCTGGGCCTAGTGATACTCAATGTTGGAAGCTCAGCTATGTACATTACTAAAAATTACAGGAAGGATTCCTATTGTTTGAATTTGCTTTCTCCCATTTCATTTAGAAATGGATTAACAGTATGTTTGCTGCTTCTCCGTATCTTCCATTTTGTCATAATTAAAAAAATAAGTTTGTTAGGTACAATAATGAAAGATTATTTTTGTAGCTCACCTCAGATTAAATTGTCTAATGAGGCTATTTTATTGTAACAGACCATATGAAAGCTATCAAAGCATTTTTTTCATTTATTTTCAACAGATGTGTTGATGTATGGACTCTCCTGCAAGGGGGATTTCTTTTTGTTTCTATGCTACAGACTGCAGTTTGCGTTTTATGAAGAGGTTAGATTCCAAAGTTGATGCATCAAATGAAAGTCACACGTGGTAAAAAAAAGAAAATGATTTCTTGAAAATCCCTTAGGAAGGGAGAACAATATACCAATAAATTCAGTTTACTTTTAGTGTTGGAACAGATTAGTGTTCAACAAAAGAAACAGCTTTCTATTGCATTTAGGGGCCATATTGAACAACAAAAATGTATTTTGTTTTAATTTTTAAAAATCTTTCACTTTTTAAATTTTTTTATTTTAAAGATTCTATTTATTTATTAGAGAGAGAGAGAGAGAATGAGAGAGAGCAAGCACGAGAGGGGGACAATCAGAGGGATAAGGAGACCTCCTGCTGAGTAGGGAGCCCGATGTGAGCACTGATCCTGAACTGATCTGGGGACTCCAGGATCCTGACCTGAGCTGAAGGCAGTCGCTCAACCAATTGAGCCACCCAGGCGCCCTTTATTTTCTTTTTAGAGTAAACTCTGTGCCTAGTGTGGGGCTTGAACTCATCCCCAAGGTCCAGAGTCACATGCTCCACCAACTCTACCAGCCAGGTGCCCCTCCAAAAATGTATTTAAATGTAAGAATCACATTCAACATGGTCATGTTTACATGAGGAGAGGCTTGTGGGAGGTGGGACCTTTGAAGAGCAGCAGATGAGCTTTTACTATCTCACATTTTCTGTAGGATATGAGCTCTAGTAAAGGGAGGTGGTTGTGTGTGCTTAGAATACCTTGTGCTATTTAAATAATTCTCATTTCCTTTCTTTTTTTCTTTCCAAGTTGGATAGTTTAAAACACAAAAGTTGAATGATTTTTGTGGTGTACCTCAACAAATTTTTTAAAGATTTTTAAGTAATCTCTATACCCAACATGGGATTTGAAGTCAGTCCTGAGATCAGGAGTTGCATGCTCCACTGAGCCAGCCAGGCGCCCCTTAGCAGACAAATCTAAAGGGTTTTGAGTTATCCTTTATAAAATAGATTTTATCTATAGGAATAATTCCAAATTTTCTTAACTTTTCTCTTCAGTGAAGGTGCAAGATCTCTAAAAGGAGAGCTGTTTGACAGTGTATTAGTCCTAGTAGAGAAAACAGGAACTTGAGTAAGAATTTCAGCAGAGGAGTTTTAGTATAGGGAGTTGGTTCAATGGTTGTAAGAGCAAAAAGAGAACATTACAGCGTAATTGACCTAAGAGCTCAGAAAAAAGATTCCATTGGCCTGGTTCTGAACTTTTGAGGAGGTCACCATTCAGCTGCTGATCAGTTTCTGGAAGTACCTAAAAGTACCCAGAGTCGCTGGAGACTAAAAACTGTTGTTGCTGCCAGGGTGAGGGGCTGCAGTTGCTGCTGCCAGGAACTGGAAGGAAGTCCTTTCACCCCTCTTTTTGCTTTCCAGTTTTCCTTTTACTACCTCCACAGCCTAACAGGGAGAGCTGGCCGAAGAGTCAGTGAAATTAAATTGTGCAGTCTTAGCCCCAGCACCAAAGTGCGGTATCTAGAATAGTGGTTTTGGAGTTGAGAGAGAGTGAGTGAATGATCGGCACAAAAAAGTGTAGGTTAAAGTACGAAAATTTAAATAGGGATTCTTGTCCTTACCTTGCCTGTTCAAACACGTGTTGATTTTCTTCTGTGTGCCAGACCCTATTCGAGGGGTTAGGGGTAGAAAATGTATTGAACAAGGTCTCTGTCCTTAAGGAATTAAGGTCTAAGTAGGGATGACAAATAAACCATCTTACAGTGTGTTAAATGCAATAACAGACGAGTGATGTGCTTTGAGAACCCAAAGGACATTGCAACCTACTTGCCTCTTTGCCTTGCTAAACTTAATGACTACTATTTTTATTTTGTATCTTGATCAAATCCAACTTTATTCTCTGCTGTGTTCAGCTCAACTATGAAAGCTCTTTACCTGAGATGCCACAATATTGTTATGTAGTCATAATCATTACTAGTTAAGCATTTCTTTTTTTTTTTTTTTTAAAGATTTTATTTATTTATTTGAGAGAGAGACAGAGAGCATGAGCGAGGAGAAGGTCAGAGGGAGAAGCAGACTCCCCATGGAGCTGGGAGCCTGATGCGGGACTCATCCCGGGTCTCCGGGATCATGACCTGAGCCGAAGGCAGTCGTCCAACCAACTGAGCCACCCAGGCGTCCCTAGTTAAGCATTTCTGTGTGCCGTATTGATTTAGATGTAAAGGCTATCACTTTCTCTGCACTTTTAGTCTAGCCTAGTGCTGTAACATATGTTTGAGAAATTTTATTTTTGCAGTAGGTGATGGGAATTAAAATGTTGATTATTACTTTGCAGACATTGTTTCTTCCTTCCAAGGTCATTAGAAAGTAGTTTTGAGTAGAGCGTTGTTTGATTTTACAGATGTGAGAGTTGAAAGAGTAAAATAATTGGATAACTTAACTTGTATAGTACCAGCAGCTGATCTAGAAATAGGACTTTGGATTTTTTATTCCAGAGGCAGCAATTTTGGCAGGAATTCACTTAATGGCTAAATAAAATCCTCTTCTGCACCTCTCATTATTTTATAGGCTAATGATCTAAAGTCTCACAGTTACTTCTGACAGAAAGACAAGCTCCTCATTTTATTTCCTAAAAATATGAAACAGTTTCTTTTTATGTTTTTGTTTTTTTTTTAAAGATTTTATTTATTTATTTGACAGACAGAGATTACAAGTAGGCAAGAGAGGCAGGCAGGGAGAGAGAGGAGGGAGCAGGCCCTCCGCGTAGCAGAGAGCCCGATGCAGGGCTCAATCCCAGGACCCTGGGATCATGACCTGAGCCGAAAGCAGAGGCCTTAACCCACTGAGCCACCCAGGAGCCCCTATGTTGTTCTTTTTAATTATCCATTTTTTGTCTCCTTTTTTTCCTATTCCATTTGTTACTTACTACTGCCTCTATTAGCTATTGTAAAATATGCAAATCTGTAGTATTTCATTTTGACTTCTCTTAGAATAGTGTTCTGTTTGTTTCTACTACCATACACACACTATTAACTTAAACCATCTTAAAACCAACTGATCCTTCACTTTTAAAAAGATGTATGCCTCCATGCCAGTAATTGCATTAAACCTTCACTATTTACACTATTTGCTATATAGAGTCCAGTTCAGTCTGGGACTGCTGTCTTGGAATCCAGCCATTTGGATTTTATAGGAGGCTTTACTATATTACAGAAAGGGTACTGTTGTGTATAGTGGAAAGAGCTTCAGAACTGAAGGCAGGAGTCTTGGTTTTTAGGTCTGGTTTCACTGCAAGCAAGATTATTGGCCTTTCTGTTTTTTATTAAAAAAAAAAATTCCACCCTTGCTGACCTCACAGATTATTTGTAAAGACATAAGAGGTAGTGTAGGTAAAAGGTTTTGTAAACAGCAAAGCACATTGCAAATATATGGGATGTAGGTGAAGAAAGAGACAGAGATGGATTAATCTCTGGCATGGATCCTGGTTATAGTTCTGTGTCTACTTTCAGGGGAGTTTTCATATTTCAAAGTTGTTAGGGTGGAATGGAGTGTGGGAGGAGTTGTGGATGTCTCATAACCCTTTTCCCAAGTCTAGTTTATAGTATAGTATTCTCTCCCCCTTAAATAATTGTATTTTAAGGTTGACCTGTCTCATTAATTTCTTTACACCAGGGTCAGATATCTTCCTTTTATCATTAGACATTAATATCCCAGGCTTTACTTACATATTAAGAGCAAAACTACCACTTTGTAGATTGTTTAAATGACAAGGGCCTGGGGGAGTAGGGGACAGATTGTATTACTGTTTTAACTGGAAACTACTCTAGTGGTTTTGTTTTACTTATTTGTTATTTTATGATATCAATTACAAAAATATCTGCTTTTCACAATACATTTAGCAAAATTAGAAAATATATCACTTGTTTACTTCTATTTTATTTTTTTTAAGATTTATTTATTTATTTGTCAGAGAGAGAGAGAGAGCGCGCGAGAGAGAGTGAGCACAGGCAGGCAGAGGCAGAGGGAGAAGCAGGCTCCCTGCCGAGCAAGGAGCCCGATGTGGGACTCGATCCCACGACGCTGGGATCATGACCCGAGCTGAAGGCAGTCGCTTAACCGACTGAGCCACCCAGGCATCCCTCTCTTGTTTACTTTTAATGAGCTTACCCTCTTATCCTTGTTCTTAAAAATTTTAATTGGCCTATTTGTGAAGAAAACATGCCTCTCTGAATTAGTGGAAAGATGTTTTTTTCTAGCTTTTCTATTTTTATGAGGTACTGTCCTCCAGGAATGTTTTCTCATAAGTAATGAAATATGTTAAAGACTCTTGAACATTGATAGTTGAGTATTGTCTAAAATATTAAGACTCAGTTTCTCTGTTCTTATGTTATTATAATTGATTGTTTGTATTTAAATGTAGGTCTCATTTCCAGTTTGGGTTAACCAGTGATAAATTACCAGTGTAGCCTCCTGAAATACTTTTTTTCTCAGAAGTCTCCATAACTTTTGGAAAGGTAATACTATAAATGTATAGATAACATGACAATCAGTGCTAGTTTAATTTCTTCTGAAACCTTTTGGATAATCTGTTGCAATAATTGATTTAGGAAAATTAAGAAGACAATATTGGTGCGCCAGTGAGGAAAAAAGTGTCACACAGTAACCTAGCTGTTTTTCTTTTTTCTTTTTTTTTTTTAGATTTTATTTATTAATTATTTGAATGAGAAGAAGCACACGCATGTGTGAGCGTGCGGGGAAGGGCAGAGGGTAAGAGAATCTCTGAGAGCTGACTCTGGGCTAAGCATGAGCCTATGTGCTGCTCTGTCTCAGGAATCTGAGATCTTGATCTGAGCCCCCCAGGTGCTTCATGTTACTCATTTCTTAAATAGATTGTTTTTAGTTTTAATGCTCATATTAAATATTTCATGGTCCTTTAAAAAAATAGCTTAGGAGCTGATGGGAAAATTGATAAAGTATTGAATTGTTTTTTTAATTAAATATAGTTTCAGGGACACCTGGGTGGCTCAGTTGGTTAAGCGGCTGCCTTGGGCTCAGGTCATGATCCCAGCGTCCTGGGATCGAGTCCCACATCGGGCTCCTTGCTCGGCAGGGAGCCTGCTTCTCCCTCTGCCTCTGCCTGCCACTCTGTCTGCCTGTGTTCGCTCGCTCGCTCTCCCTCTCTCTCTGACAAATAAATAAATTAAAAAAAAAATAGTTTCAGTTGTCACTTTTTTAAAGTGTATTTTTGGGGAAATTTTAAGAAGAAACTAAAAAATCATGTTTTCAGCACTCAGTTTTAATTCCTCTTAAATTTTGATGTATTTCTTTTTGGAAATTTTATCTTTTGGTTTTTGTTTTGTTTAAAATGTAGTTTGTTTTTTTTTTCTTAAAGATTTTATTTATTTATTTGTCAGAGAGAGAGTGAGCGAGCACAGGCAGACAGAGTGGCAGGCAGAGGCAGAGGGAGAAGCAGGCTCCCCAGCGAGCAAGGAGCTCCATGTGGGACTCAGTCCCAGGACGCTGGGATCATGACCTGAGGCGAAGGCAGCCGCTTAACCAACTGAGCCACCCAGGCGTCCCTAAAATGTAGTTTTAACTGATTTTATATTATGGACCTGAATTTATGTGTGTTTTTTAATTCTTTTGATATCACAAACATTTTCTATGCCGTAACCAGTCTGGTAACATTTTGACAATGGTATGATACTTCAGATATATTTAACAGTGGTTGGATCATGGAGTTCCTTTAGCTTTGTATTTATGTTGGTGGTAGGGAGGTCCAAAATTCATTGTGACAGCCAGATCGAAGTAAACAAGCAATACTTTTGGTCTCCATAAATTCACAAGAATCAATCTGTAATCCTTGGCAGGAGCTTTGTTGCAGTATAGCTGATGAAAACTGAGAAGGATTAAGAGCAGATAATCTCTGGTTTTTCTATTTATTAGGTTTTGGAATTCTTTTTTGGAGCCAAGTGTTCTTGGCCTTCAGTTCTGGGCTCTCTTAAGGCACCATTATTCTGAGATTTAGGGCATGTGTTTTGTGTATGGTATCCCACCCTGCCCCCCCATCCCCAACATGAGAGTTCCTAACTTTTTTCAGATTCTTAATGGAGTTGTGGATTCAAAAGTTAAGAACTGTGGACTTAAAGGATTTCGTTAAAAAGTGGAGGTGGATGGGGCGCCTGGGTGGCTCAGTGGGTTAAGCCTCTGCCTTCGGCTCAGGTCATGATCTCAGGGTCCTGGGATCGAGCCCCACATCGGGCTCCCTGCTCAGTGGGGAGTCTGCTTCCCCCTCTCTCTCTGCTTGCCTCTCTGCCTGCTTGTGATCTGTCAAATAAATAAATAAAATATTAAAAAAAAAAAAGAGGTGGAGGGAAAGCTGTACAAAAAGTGCCTGCAAACAGTATCTTGTGTCGAATTAATGTCAATTTTCTTTTTTGTTCATTGTTTAATAATATAGAATCAGTTTTGCTTATGAAAGGGTGATTTCACTACTTTAGCTACTTCAGTCTTTTTTCTTAAATATTTTATTTTTAAGTACTCTCCCAACATAGTGTGGGGCTTGAACTCACAACCCCGAAAAACCAGTAGGTTGCATGCTCCACTGACTGAACCAGCCAGATACCCTAAGTTTTTATTTTTCTATTTATTTATTTGTTTATTTATTTTTAAGGATTTTATTTATTTATTTGAGGGAGAGAGAGAGACAGAGTGAGAGAGCATGAGAGGGGAGAAGGTCAGAGGAAGAAGCAGACTCCCCATGGAGCTGGGAGCCCAATGCGAAACTCGATCCCAAGACTCTGGGATCATGACCTGAGCCAAAGGCAGTCTGCTCAACCAACTGAGCCACCCAGGCGCCCACCCCAAGTTTTTATTATAGTATTATATGGTTTTCTCTTTTTAACATTATTTGAACTCACGTTAAGATTACCAAAGTGTAATTGCTAGTAAGTAGCTTTTAAAAAATATTTTGATATATACAGATTTAAATATATGTATTTTCATTGCTGATAAGGAACTCTGCCTTAATGGACATAAATATATACATCTGTACACTACCTAAAACATGTTTATTTTATAAAGAGGTTAAATCTTTTTTTTTTTTTTTTAAAGATTTTATTTATTTGACACACAGAGAGAGAGAGAGAGAAATCACAAGTAGGTAGGTGGAGAGGCAGGCAGAGAAGAGAGAGGAGGAAGCAGGCTCCCTGCTGAGCAGAGAGCCTGGTGCAGGGCTCCATTCCAGGACCCTGGGATCATGACCTGAGCCGAAGGCAGAGGCTTTAACCTACTGAGCCACCCAGGCGCCCCTAAAAAGGTTAAATCTATATATTAACTCAAAACCATGTTGATTTCCAGTATTGATGAGCTGTGCCAACTTTTGTTGCTTTCATGAACATAAAGATTATGCTAATCTTTTTTTAAAGATTATTTATTTATTTGACACAGAGAGAGAGAGAGAGAGAGAAATGACAAGTAGGCAGGCAGAGAGAGGGGGGAAAGCAGGCTCCCTGGTGAGCAGAGAGAAGCAGGGCTTGATCCCAGGACCCTGAGATCATGTCCTGAGCGGAAGGCAGAGGTTTAACCCACTGATCTACCCAGGCACCCCTATGCTAATCTTTTGATTTATCAGAGCTGTAAAACTTCTTTCTGTCCTCAGAGCTCCTGATTTCTTTTTCATGCTTCTAAGATCCTGGTCTTTGGAACCCCAGACTGCTTTTTCAGTTTAAAACTTTTTTTGATGCAAGTTGCAGAAACCAAGAGATAAAGTCCAGAACAGAAAAGATTAAATCCATTTATCTTTTTTTTTTTTTTTTTAAGATTTTATTTATTTATTTGACAGAGACACAGAGAGAAGGAACACAAGCCGGGGTGGGGGGTTGGGGGAGATGGGGCGGGAAGCAGGCTTCTGGCCTAGTAGGGAGCCAAATGCACGTGGCTCAATCCCAGGACCATGACTTGAGCCAAAGGCAGATGCTTAATGACTGAGACACCGAGGTGCCCCTAAATCCGTTTATCTTTTGGAATTGTTTCAAGAACCCAAAATGAGAATGGAGGTCTCCTGAATCCCAGTCTGTCTGCTACTATTGAATATGCATAGGGACATAAGAGGTTTTTTTTTTTCTTGCAAGAGAAAATCTACGTTGTGTGACAAAGGGATACCAGAGACACATTCTTCACTTCTCTGTTCTTATCTTTCATTGTCTTAAAATTATTTTGGGATTTGAAAAATGGAAACTCCCTCCACAAACTACTAACACTCTGTCTTACCTTCTAGAACGTAACTTTTATATAGCTGTAATTGTAGCACAAATGCAAATCAGTGGCCTCTGTCATCATTTAACCTCGCAAGTATCATTAGTCATTGCATATCCTGTTAACAATTGTTACATTTAATGACCAAGGGAATTTCCTGATGTTGATGTTGCAAGTGTGTCTCCTTGCTGATGGTGATGTTACTATTGTAGTAGTACCAGTAGTCTTTGATGTGGTTAAGGGCATGGCCTCCTTAGTCAAATAGACCTACATTTGAGTCTTGCCTTTGATGCTTATTACTGTGAGACCTTTAAGCAAGTTGCTTATTAATTTACACTTTAGCTCAATTTCCTTATTTCTTAGGTGAGGAAAATAGTACCTGCTTCATAGGGTTGTTATGATTAAGCAGAATTTCAGAGAAAGTGATGAACCCTCTAAATGTTTATTATTAATAACATTTCCTAGGACTGGGATTACTGGGTAAAAGCATACATATATTTTTGTATTTCTGGAAATGAATTGCCTCACTGCTTTCTTTCTGAAAGTGTTATTCCATTATTCTAGCAGCTGTTATAAGAGAATTTGGGGGCATCAGCCTTCAGCTTTCTCTACTATCTTCATTAATCATATTCTTTTGTCATTACCACAGATTTAATTTTTCAGCAGATATGCCTTTGTCAGAAGTGTAGACCCTGTTGCTGTATTTTCAGTGACACAAAGGAGTGTTGCTGTGATTTCCTACGCTGTTATTTGCTAATGCTTATGTGTGTGTTCATCAACACTTCTGCGTCTGACAAGAGTCTGCACTTTATGGACATTTCTCTTCCCAGGAAAGGATAACACCCTTGCTGTACCACTTTTCAGAAGTTAGCTTTTATTCTTGCATATGGGGCTTTGGACTAAAACTCAGTAGTTATTAGACTTTTTAGCTTTGTCATTAATGATAAGCTTATTTAAATTTTTAAGCTTTGCTTTATGCCTTAGTTGTGTTTGACATCTCCCTCTCAAAAATAGAAGTACTGATCTCTCTGTGCCATTAAATCCGCAGATGTTTTTGGGGGGCCAATCCTGTGTGCTGCTGACACAGAGCAGTAGTCTACAGCCCACCAGTAAGCTGGTAACTGCTGCCACGTTAATATGCTCCTTTGTTTAGTTTCCTCTAATCTGGGGAGAGATGTGAAATGAAGTTGGTAGCATCCCTTGTTCTACTTTAGGAACTCAAAAAACTTTTTTTTTTTTTTTTTTTTTGCTTTGCTCGGGAAATATCAATGTCCTTTGTGTCTCTTGGTCTTAGAGTACTGGGAGAATTAAAAGTCCCTTTTCTAAGAATGTGGTTAGTTTGTGGTATAGAGTTGGTGTGTGTTCAGGGCTGAGAACCTAGATTATGCCAAAGTCTGAGATCTAAATTACTAGAGAGTCAGTGGTTTGGCAGGTTGAATCTAGGTTACTAGATTCAAGTAATCCGGATGAAGCAGTAGACTGGAAACCCCTTAGGCAAGCAGAGATTGAGACATCCTTGGAGGAGTTACAAAATCTAGACTGGCAGATGAGAACCAGGAGGTCAAGTACCAGTGTAAGGAATGTCTTGACAGAGGGACAGTTAAGAATTCAGGAAATTAACAAAAATGGAAGGTTCTGACCAAATGAGGCAAAAAGTATAAAATAGCACGAGAAAAAAAAAAAGAAAAAAAGGAAACAAAATCCCCCAGATGTATAGCCTCTATTGCCAAGGTCACTAGTTAAAGGGAAAATAAATAGTTCATTGTTTAAAGTATGTGTGGAAACAAACCAGATGAATGTGGAGAAGTATGGTATCAGCTATTTTCTTTAAGACAAGGGAAAAAAGTGCAGATAACCTTGGCTTTAACTTGGAATCCTAGATTTGTGAACAGTATGTCTCTTTTGACCTGCTTTAAAAAAGAAAAGATTGGAGGAAATTGGTTATAATTGTTTGAAGTATTCAAGTTGAAAGAAGTTGCTAAAGGTAGAATACCTTTTCAGCTAAGAGGACAGGACTCTAAGTACTATACTGTTAGAGACATTTTTAAACACGTTTTTTGATCTACTAGTTAAGAGGGCTTTTGATGCTACTTTAAATTCTTAAATTTACAAATAAGGAAACCGGATCCTCAGCAAAAGTAACTAGCCCTGGTTTACTCAAGAATTTAGAGGTAGAACTTCTTTCCATTTGATAATATTTGTAGAAAATTTAGGGCTACTCTCATTTCAGTAACTAATATTCCTGTTATTAAATTGTCTCCACCTAGTGGCAACACATATTTTGCAAAGCTGCCCACAAACATTGGAAAAACTTCTAGGGACAACTGTTCTTCACAGCTTTTAAGGAAGAGTCAGCCTGGTTAGTGACAGTTGTATTGCTTTTGCAAAGAAATGGAAGAGACGTGTGCCTGATGCTTATTTTCATATTCCATAACCTTACTAAGGGATTTGTAAATTCTGTATACCTGAGTTCGGCAGCACATTTATTGTTGACAGCGTAAGAAGTTAGTATGTTAAGCGTGTATTTTCAAATTTTCATATATACACATATAAGCGTATATAGTCACACGTATAAATTTTTTTTCTCCTTATCTTTGTAATGAGTTAAAATGATAGCATGGTAACTTCCATCAGTGGAGAAGAGATAAACTAAACAATAAATGATGTTCCCAGTAAGTTACATGGTGGCAGGGAAAGGGGCACAGATTCTGAGTTCTTAAATGTAAAAAAATGAAACTCTGAAAATATTAGGAAAAAACTTCAGGTGGCTGGTGGACGTTTTTATAATATTAGAGTATAGATTTAGAGTGTGGATTAGTTTTCCAAAGAAGCCGTATAGGGAAAGATAAATATGTTTAAAAAAAAAATCTCTGACCTTAAGAAGTCAAAGCCAAAGAACAGAAAAACAAATGGGTTAATTATTAAACACTCATAGACAGACAAAAGGTCAATTTCTTCAACAGAAAGATTTTTTGCAAATCAGCTTATTTATTTGAGAGAAAGAGCACAAACGATGGGCGGGCAGACAGAGAGAGAAGCAGTTTCCCCACTAAGTGGGGGTCCATTAGGACCCCAGGATCATGCCTGACCTGAACCAAAGGCAGACGCTTAACTGATTGAGCTACCCAGGCACCCCGCAAATCAGCTTTTTTTTTTTTTTTTTTTAAAGATTTTATTTATTTATTTGACAGAGAGAGGGAGAGATCACAAGCAGGCAGAGAGAGAGGAAGGGAAGCAGGCTCCCCGCTGAGCAGAGAGCCCGATGCGGGGCTCGATCCCAGGACCCTGGGATCACGACCTGAGCCGAAGGCAGAGGCTTTAACCCACTGAGCCACCCAGGCGCCCCGCAAATCAGCTTCTTTTTGTTGATTTAATAAAGTTTTATTTTCCAAAATGTACAGTTGGTGGATTTTGTTCATGCATCTTCACCAGATCAGCTTTTAAAAAACTAATAGAAATGGATATGTAGTAATTGACAGGCAAAAAAAAAAAAAAAAAAAAAGGCCAGTAAAACAGTGAAAATAAAATACACTTGATCACTCATGATTGAGGCCTTGCAGATTAAAACATCAGTGAAATGTTGTTTCCTACCTACTAGATTGGGCAGGTTTAAAAAAAAAAAATGTTGCTAATCCTTAATTGGTAGAAGGGTAAATTGGCATAGGAATTTAGAAGTATTTGTCAGAATAAAAAAAAATTTGCTTGCTTTTGATCCAGTAGTTTTTCCTTTAGGAATTCGTGCACCTTCTTACTTAGGGTAACTTATTGTCAAAGATAAGTTAGCAAAACATACATGAAACCAATGAATGGTGAGCCACATCTTTATTGGGGACAGTTTCAGGAACTTCTAGTAGTATTTGGAAATGCCATAGGTTTCCTTAGATTGCTAAAAACTAATCTTTAGCTAGAATAGCAAGTTTTCAACCCTGGCTGTACATAAAAACCACCTGACTGATTCTCTGACAATATCAGGAGCCCCAGATGTAATGACTGAATTGATCTGAAATGGGACCTTGTTATCTGAATTGTTTAAAAGTTCTCCAGGTGACACCTATATGCAGCCAGATTTGAGAACTACTTACTCTAGAGGAAGACCGTTTTTCCTGTGGATGTGTTGAATTTTCTTTTGGCAGAAGCCAGTACTCCATTGAGCATGTAAACTGTTGTACATATTTTTTTCAGTTTCTTTCACTCTGCCATTGACTTTCTCATGATAATTTGGGTTCAGCTGGTATATTAGTTTCCTGCTGCTTACAGTTCTGACATTCAGAAGTCCAAAATGGGTTATAAGGGATTAAAATCAAGATGTTGGCAGGTCTGCATTTCTTCTGGAAGCTCTAGGGGAGAATTCATACCTTTTCCTTTTTTAGCTTCTAGAGGCTGCTGATACCCTCTTAGCTCATGGGTCCTTGCTCTGCATACCAGAAGCATAGCATCTTTGATTTTCACTCTTTAACTATTATCCCTGTCTCCTTCATCACGTCGCCTTCTCTTTTATAAGGACTCTTCTGATTATATTGGCCCAAACTCACATAATCTAGGATAATCTCCCCATCTCAAAATTCTTAATCACACTGGCACAGTCCTTTTTGTCACGTAAGGTGACCTAGTCACAAATTCTGGGCATTAAGATGTGGACACTTTGGGGGGCCCATTCAGTGTACTGCAGTTGGAGATGTGAGAAGGCCACTAAAAATTTATAAATGCAATATTTTAGTTTATCTTGTTGATATCATATTTTATCCCACAGCGTAAATTAGTTTCTATATAGTAAGTTATTAATGTTTGTTACCCCTCAGGAGCAATATGCAGTTTTTGTCTTTGTTGTTAGAAATGTAGGTTGAATAGGATAGGCTGTGTTGTCTCATTTTTATTAAAACAATAATAGCTATCATATGCTCTTCACAGGATTCTGTGAAGTAGGTACTTTATTTTAGTCCTGGCAAGATTTCATACTTTGATTTTTGTCTCTCAGGTATATACCTAGAATTGGAATTGCTGGATCATATGGTAATTCTGTGTTTCATTTTTTGAGGGACTTGCCATACTTTTTTCAAAACTGGCTATATCATTTTATATTTCCCAAAGCAGCACACTAGGGTTTGACTTTTGCCACATCTTCACAAATACTTGCAGTTTTCTGTTTTTGTTTGTTTTTTTTTTATATTAGTCATGTAGCCATCCTAATAGGTATAAAGTGTGATATTTTGTGGTTTTTGATTTGCATCTTTGTAATGATTAGTGATATTGAACATTTCTTCATGTACTTGTTGACTGTTCTGTTTATCTTCTCTGGAGAAATTGTCTATTCAGGTCTTTTTCCCATTGTTTTAATTGAGTTGTTTTTGTTGTAGTAATTCTTCGTATATTCCAGATATTAATCATTTATCAGATACAAGATTTGTGAATCTTTTCTCCCATTTTGTGGGTTGCCTTTTCACTCTTGATAGTGTCCTTTGATGTACTAAAGGCTTTGAATTTTTTTTTTTTTTTTTAAGTAAGCTCTACGACCAACATGGGGCTTGAACTCACAACCTCAGATCATGAATTGCCTGCTCTACTGACTGAGCCAGTCAGGTACCCTTAAAAAGTTTTAATTTTAATAAGTTTCTCTTCATCAGTTTTTTCCTTTATCACCTGTGCTGTTGGTGTCCTATCAAAAAAAAACAACAAAAAACAACCATTGTTAAATTCAGTGTCCTGAAGAGTTTCATTTATGTTTTCTTCTAAGAGTTTTATAGTCTTAGTTCTTAACCTTTAGACCTTTGATCTGTTTTAATTTTTGTAAATGGTAGAAGGTTATGGTTGAGCTTTGTTCTTTTGCATGTGGGGATATCCAGTATTCCCAGTACTTTTTGTTGAAAAAACTGACCTTCCTCTGTTGAATGGTCTTGGCATTTGTGTCAAAATAACTTCCCGTGTAAGTGAGGATTTACTTCTGGGCTTTGTATTCTACTCCTTTGATCGGTCTATATGCTGTCTTTGTGTCAATACCCAGTTAGTTTGATTACTGTAGCTTTGTAGTATGTTTTGAAATCAGGAAGTATTGAGTCATTGAACTTGTTCGCTTTAGGGTTATTTTGATTGTTTGGGATTCCTTGAGATTCTTTTTTTTTTTTTAAGGATTTTATTTATTTATTTGAGAGAGGGAGAAAGAGAGTAAGCAGACTCCTTGCTGGCAGGGAGCCTGACTCGGGGCTGAATCCCAGGATGTGGAGATCAGGACCTGAGCTGAAGGCAGATGTTTAACCCACTGAGCCACCCAGGCGCCCCTCCTTGATTTTCTATATGAATGTTAGAATGGGTTTTTCGATTTCTGCAAAAACCATCAGGATTTTGATAGGAATTGTGTTGAATCTGTAGATTGCTTTGGGTAGTATTGTAATTACAATATTATAATATTTACAATATTAAGTTTTCTGATCCATGAAAATAGGATGGGATATCTTTACATTTACTTAATGTCTTTCAACAGTGTTTTATAATTTTTGGTGTACAAATCTTTGCTAAGTTTATTCCTAGTATTCTTTTTGATACTTTTGCAAATGGAATTTTTTTCTTGATGTCCTTTTTAGACTGTTTATTGTTAGTATATAGAAATGCAATTGTTTTTTGTATGTTTTTTTTTGTTGTTGTTTTGTATGTTGTTTTGTATGTTGACTCCCCCCCTCTGCAATTTTGCTCAATTCATTTAATCAGTTTAGTTTTTAATTTTTTTTTTTGTGGAGTCCGTAGGGTTCACTATATATAAAATAATATCATATCTAAACAGATACTTTTTCTTTTCCAGTGTGGATGCCTAATTGATG
Source organism: Mellivora capensis (assembly GCA_004024625.1). Taxonomy (NCBI): domain Eukaryota; kingdom Metazoa; phylum Chordata; class Mammalia; order Carnivora; family Mustelidae; genus Mellivora; species Mellivora capensis. Next base: position 95,624 of record PISX010001100.1, on the reverse strand, counting down.
TGGGTAGACTTTCAGTATAATATGTTGAATAGAAGTGGCAAAAATACCATTTCCTTTTTGGTTTCTCACTTTTTTTTTTTTTTTTAGTATCAAAATCTTAACAGCCACAAGCTTGGGAGTTTATAGCTTTCTCCTCCTTTCTTTCTTATTTCCTACACCCCAAGTATTTTGCCTCCTAAGAATTTTGCCCCTTTGCTGTCCCTAATTCACCCTTAGTATTAACAGACTCATTGTATTCATTTCTTATTTGAATCATTGCACAAGCCATTTAAGTGGTATTCTTGCCTCCTGCAAGTCCATCCTCCACTGTTACCAGAGTTGGTCTGTCTCAGAAGCAAATCTCACCTTGTCACTGAATTGTAGATTTTTCCTGAGACCTTTGCATGGCTTTTAGGCTGCCCTGATCTGGTCCACAGTTTAATTCTTCAGCTTTACTCTCTCCCTGTCTCTTTTCACTCATTTAATAGTGATCTAGTTAGAGTTCCCCAGCACACCATACTGAGTTGCGCCTTTGCTTATTACGATGATCCTTCTGGACTGCTTCTCTTACCTCATTTGGTTAACTTCCACTTGACCTTAAAGTCTCTTCTTTCAAGGAAGAATCTCTTTCTCTGGGAAGCCTTTCTGGTTTTCCATTTGACTATTGTTGTTTGTTTTGTTTTGGTTTTTGGTACTCTTGTAGCATTTACCAAATGGTATTGAAAACATGTTCAGGACCCACTAGTCAGTGAGCACTTGGAGGGTCTCTTTTCCTATCACATGGTAGTTCTCAGTAAATGTTTCCTAAACTTCTGAACTCAGCTGTTTTTCTTTATGGGTCTGTTAGCTAGCTTCTAATATGTATAGGCAGAGGGAGCAGAAGGAAAACAAGGTGGCTGCTGCTCCTACAACTGGTGTTGACCAATATTAGACCTTGGTAGGAGAGACTGAATTGGGTCATTAAGAAACTGTTGTGGAGGGACACCTGGGTGGCTCAGTTGGTTAAGCAGCTGCCTTCGGCTCAGGTCATGATCCCAGCGTCCTGGGATCGAGTCCCACATCGGGCTCCTTGCTCAGCAGGGAGCCTGCTTCTCCCTCTGCCTCTGGCTGCCTGTGCTCTCTCTCTCTCTCTCTCTGACAAATAAATAAATAAATAAAATCTTTAAAAAAAAAAAAAAGAAACTGTTGTGGAGGGACGGTGGAGGTTCAGGAAAATGAAGTAGTGTTAGAGGAGATGAGATAGTGATGGGTGATAAGTATGGTAGGAGGGCACAGATCACACTAATTATTTAGATCTGCATTTTAATTGGTGCTTTAAAAATTCTTAAAACAAATTATTTTCCCTGTAACAATAACTCTGTTATATAAGACTAGAAAACCTTGTTACCGGTGCTCGAAAACTTAAGATTGGGTAATGAAGATTTTGGTAAATCATCTTTGAAAGTTTCCTGCTCTGCTCTGCAATATGTAAAAAATATAATCCAATTAGGAATTGATTATATTACCTTTTTATTTTTCATTTATTTATTTATTAAAAAAATATTTTGTTTATTTATTTGACAGAGAGAGAGATCACAAGCAGCCAGAGAGGCAGGCAGAGAGAGAGGGGGAAGTAGGTTCCCTGCTGAGCAGAGAGCCCGATGTAGGGCTCAATCCCAGGACCCTGAGATCGTGACCCTGAGATCAGGCTTAACCCACTGAGCCACCCAGGTGCCCCTATATTACCTTTTTAAATAAAGGTGCTGTTGGTTACCAAAGTAATTTTGATGAGTATTCCAGATGTTTCGTATGGTGGTATCTTTTTCAGTAAAGAATACTGCCTTTGTGTCTTTAGAAGCTTACAAAAATTAATGTCTGTTTTACAGCTGTAGTTTTAGATTAAACTGCTGCAAGTGGTTTTTATGAGGTGATACTTACTGGAGGCAATGTTATGATGGCAGTTGGATTGCTTAGTCAGAATTTATTATTGCTCCCTGGTTTGCCTAGTCTTGAATACAGTTTCTAAAATTGAACACCTGTATCCTGTAAGCAAGCAGTGTTTTAATTAAGGAACAAATAGTTTGCTTATTCACATGTTGTAAAGAGGAAAAGAAAAATACTAAAGATTGAGAGAGCTAATTTGAAATGATGTGTATTTGCTTTATGTTCAGAAAGGACAATAACCATGAAAGAAAAAGATATATTTCTTGTTTAAAAATAAAGAGTTTCTTAGTTTTATTTTATAGTGCTTAGGGAAGCAAATCTCAAATGAGGAAAAGTGCTTCATGGGAAGATGGGATAATCTAATTTAAAGTTACTATATTTTCTGATATATATTTTACAATTTGAAAAACGAAGGAAACAAATCATGTGCAGGATAAAGACATAAGTGTTGGCTGTAAGGAATTGGTTATACACTTAAGCTTGCTTTGGCAAGTTTGGTAGGCTAAAAATGGGCTCTTCCAAAATGTCCATATTCTAATCCTTGCAATCTGTAATGTTACTTTGTTTAGGGCTGGATTGTGTATGTGAGGAAGTCTTTGCAAATGTCATTAAATTAAAGGTCTTGTTATGAAGAGATTATCCCAGATTATCTGGGTGGGCTCTAAATGTCATTCTGTATCTTTTGAGTGAGGCAGAGGGAGATTATTTATACAGAAGAGGAGGCAATGTGGCCACAAGCGAAGGAATGCCAGCTGGAAGAAATAACAGAATTTCCAATAAAACCTCTGGAAGAAGCACAGCCCTGCCAGCACCTTAATTTTGGCCCAGTGGTACTGATTTAGGACTTTGGGCCTCCAGAAGTAAGAGAGTATGGTAATTTGTTAGAGTTGTAGGAAATTGATACAGCAATCATTTTTCAAAGTGCAAATGGACATTTCTAAACAACACCATTTACATAAACTCTTTCTTCTTTAGTGGGGGGGCTATAGTTTATAACTTACTCATATTAGTCTTTAAATCTATTTAAAATATTCTGTACACCAGGCAATTTTTATGATTAAAGCAACTGGTGAACATTCTTTGGCACAGAACTTTGAAGTTTTAGCTCAAAATAATTTATACTTAAAGCCTCCTTTTTTGGGTAAAGTGTATTATCCGGTCTGGAAGCTCCCTTGTGGTTGCTTTGTTACAGCTATACTTTGGTAAGAGTACAGTTTAGACTCCTAAAATTTTACAACACAGGGCCGGCCTTTTTGGCTGCACAGCTTCTATTTAATAGGAATTCTTTCAGTATACTACAGAAAATGTACACGTGAAGCTTTTACTGAGAATTATGTTATGAGTTCACTGTGACCCAGCACGTACTAGGGTCTCAGTTAAGACTTTGATGTATTGGGACTCTGACCAAACGATAAATAAAGGCCATGTAAGATCTTTTTTTTCTTTTTTTAAAAGATTTTATTTATTAGAGAGAGAGTGCTAGAGCATGAGCGGGGGAGGGGCAGAGAGAGGGAGACAAGCAGACTTAATATTCAGCCCATACAGTTTACTAGCAGGAGGCAACTGACAAATCTCTTTCTGGCAATTTTTTGTTACTGAAAAGGCCTTAAAGAGTAGTCTTGGATTAATTGGCCTGCTGTTTGATTTTTTTTTTTTAATCACATGAAGCACATAACCAAACATTTTTATGTTTTTTTCTAAAGTAATCTTTTAAAAAAGTGATTAATGTAATATTTTTAGTACGTTAGGGAGTGGCTAGTTTTTCTCCCTGATCTTTTATATTTTGGGTGGCCGGGGGCTGAGAAATAAGAATTCTTATTTATTGAAATAAATCAAGGAAATGATGCCCTCTCTGTTTTATGGCCATCATTCATGAAATATGCCAGGCACTTTATATGAACATCTCATTCAACTTTGCCAATGACCGTGAACATTTCTGTCACTTTGCAGATTAAAAAAAAAAAAAAGACCTTGAAAAATTTGAATATAGGTCCATAACCAGTTGCAGCCAGTATTATGATGCATATTCAAGCTGATTCAGTTCCAAAAATCATTTTTACTGTACTTTCTGGGTGTTGTGTTTGTTGTATCATAAAATAAAGACATACCTAAAATACAGAGTTCTCTGTCCTTATTCTTGAGGAATTTATGATTTAGTCTGTCCATTTTTCCTTCTAGGAGAGCTAGAGAATGGTCTCAGGAGCGAATGTATGGCTTATTCAAGGGAGTTGAGGGTCTTGGGGGTCTCAAAGAATTGAATGTTTTATTATTATTGTTTTCAGTTTTTCAGAAACCTGTTCTTTGCCACATGTAATCTCTAATAGAGTTGACCATGATTTTTTAAATTTCCCTTGACCAATTAAAGGATTGTAGATTAGGGGTGGGACTTAAAAAAAAAAATGGCAGGGGCACGTGGGTGGCTCAGTGGGTTAAAGCACTTTGCCTTCAGCTCAGGTCATGTTCCCAGGGTCCTGGGATTGAGCCCTACATTGGGCTCTCTGCTCAGTGAGGAGCCTGCTTCCTCCTCTCTCTCTGCCTGCCTCTCTGCCTACTTGTGATCTCTGTCTGTCAAATAAATAAGTAAAATCTTAAAAAAAAAATGGCACTTTAGGAAGCCTCTATTTGCCAGGCCCTATTAAAAGAATATGTATGTAGGAACAGTGTTGTGATTAGTGGTTAGGTCCTTAGACTAGTCTTCAGAAGACTAATCCATAATGTGATTGAACCTAGCATGCAAATTTTTCAGTAGTTCATACACTTCATTAAATTCATTTCTTAAGTATAGTATGTTTTTAGGGCGCCTTGGTGGCTTAGTCAGTTAAGCGTCTGCCTTGGGCTTTGGTCATGATCTCCAGGTTCTGGGATCAAGTGCCACATCCGGCTCCCAGCTCAGCAGGAAGTCTGCTTCTGCCTCTCCCCATGCTTGTGCTCTCTCTGTCTCTGTCTCTCAAATGAATAAATTAAAAAAAAAAATCTTTTAAAAAAAGTTTAAAGGATAGTGTGCATGTCTTTTTTTTTTTTTTTTTTTAAAGATTTATTTATTAGAGGAAGAGAGTATATGCTTGGGGGTGGGACAGAGAGGATGGGACAGAGGGAAAGAGAGAGGATCCCAAGCAGGCTCCACACCCAGTAACCTGAGCTGAAACCAAGAGTCTGGCACTTTACTGTGCCACCCAGGTGCCCCTAAGTATAGTTGTTTTTTTTTTTTTTAAGATTTTATTTTAATTATTTTGGGGGGGGTGAGAGTGAGGGAGCATGCAAGCAGGGAGGGGGCAGAAGTAGAGGGAGAGAAGCAGACTCCCTGCTGATCTCGGTGGCCAATGATCATGACCTGGGCCAAATTTGAGTATTGGCTGCTTAACTGCCTGAGTCACTCAGGCACCTCTATAGTATGTTTTTAATGGAAAAGCTTAGGATGAAAATTTTAGTTTCTATGCTGGGGACTTAATGCATTCTTGTCCTGAAAAAATAGTTTTTACATTTATTTTTTAAAAATTGTTCTTTTTTTTTTAAGATTTTATTGATTTATTTGACAGAGACACAGTGGGAGAGGGAGAAGCAGGCTTCTCGCCAATCAGGGAGCCTGATGTGGAGCTCAATCCCAGGACCCTGGGATCATGACCTGAGCTGAAGGCAGATACTTAACGACTGAACCACCCAGGTGCCCCTAAAAAAATTATTTTTCTTAAAGCTTGAATTACAATGATAAATTTTAGGAGCCAAATTTATAATAGAATGATAAATTTTTAAAAGCTGTATTCTTGTTTTCCTGAAAGTAAACACAAAATTTCTCAGCCAGGGATGGATTAATTATTAAAGTAATAACCCCATTGCCCCAGTTCTTCCCTCTCAGTGATGCAGTGAAACCTGATGTTCATTTGGTAGGTAAGGAACCTGAAGAACATGGATCTGGGAGCTTGTAAAGGCGTTTGCTCCCTTCTGAAAGATGGAGGGAGAACTTTGCTCTCAATATGAACAAATTCTCCGTGGTTACAGAGGGGAAGATCCTGTTTCTTACACTTTGGAATGTAAATGAATGTGGGGAGGGGTAGGGAGATCAGACAGGTATTAGAATTTACAATCCGTGAATGTCTCCATAGTCTCATACCCCATGAAGTATAAACACATACTTCTAAAGAGGTAAATCTCTTATCTATTCAGTTATCTTTAATTTTTCAAGACTTCTCTTTTGTAGGACAGATTTGTATGCTCAGGTAGCTCTAACTATGCAGATACATAAAGATACTTTCTCTATACATAGAAGGTAGACCAACTGATAGATTTTCCTTTTGTCTTTTTTATCATGTTATTTTGAAGTATGTGTTTGGTTATGAAAATATGAAATGTTAAGGTTGTCTAATTTTAGCTCCTTTATTGAGTAATCACGACTGCTGAGTTCTTCAGCAAATATTTATTAACTCGTATATGTCAAGCACAGTGTAGAGTTCTGGGGATATTGTGGTGAATGAGATAAATATTCTGCATTCAAGGGGCTTAGAGACTATAAAAGTGCTGTGATGAAAAAGGAAAAGAGAGGAAACATGAGAAAATGGCAAAGATAGAATTTTGTTAGAACACATGAAGGAGGTAGCAATGGCAAAATCTTAGGGGGCCGGGTGGGACCAAAGCATTCAGTTCCAGATGGAAAGGATGCACTAGTAAAAAAATTCTAAAATGAGAATGAGCTTGGCAAGATAGATAGAAGGATGGCAAATATGGGTGAAACATAGTGAACAGAACTCAAAATCACAAATGTACATTTAGGTGTTTGAATTTTTTTTTTTCCTGGTATTGCTAAAATAGTGTCATGTTACATGCATTTTGCCCTGCAACGTGCTTTTTAAAAAGTTAATGTATGTTATATATGTATGTTGAATTTTGTGTCAGCATGTATAGCTGTATAGCTTTGGCTGTATCCCAATTAGCCATATTCCTATTGACAGACACATACAGACTTTCACGATTTTTTTGCTATCACAAACAATGCTGTGGTCACCATTTTTGTATATATGTTTATTGCATACCTGTGTGAGAATTTTTGTTGGATAGATTTCCTGAAGGAAGCATTACAAGGTCAGAACTTTTGACAGATTCAGGCTCCTTTGAGAAGTGAAGATTCAGCCAATACAGTACAGTGTTATTTTTGATTTGGCTAAAGAGCAGAGACAGTTCTTTTGGTATATTTTCTTTCATTGGCATCTGTTTGTCAGATACAGTTTTTTGATTCATAACTTCATAATTTTTTAAAAAGATAAATGAGATTATTTCAGGGTTTAAAGTACCTGTGTATGTTAAAATATATATATGTGTGTGTATATATATATGTGTGTAAGTAGGTATATATATATATATGTATGTATTGAAGTTCTGGGCTAATGTATCTGTCTACTATTAATACTCTTTTTTGGAATAAATCATTTTTTCTTATTTTTAAAAAATTTAAATAAACATATAATGTATTATTAGTTTCAGAGGTAGAGGTCAGTGATTTATCAGTCTTATGTAACACCCAGTGCTCATTATATCACGTGCCCTCCTTAATGTCCATCAACCAGTTGTCCCATCCCTCCCCACCATCCCCTCTCAGCCCTCAGTTTGTTTCTTAAGATCTCTTACGGTTTGTCTCCCTCTCTGATTTCATCTTTTGTTTTTTTCCCTCTCTTCCCCTGTGATCCTGTTTTGTTTCTTAAATTCCACATATAAGTGAGATCATGTGATAATTGTCTTTCTCTGATTGCCTTATTTTGCTTAGCATAATACCCTCTGGTTCCATCCATGTCATTGCAAATAGCAAGATTTCATTTTTTGGTGGCTGAGTGGTATTACACACACACACACCCACACCCACACCTCCCCCCCTTTATCCACCCCACCCCCATCTTTATCCATTCATATCTAGGCTCTTTCCGTATTTTGGCTATAGTGGATGTTGCTGCTGTAAACATTGGGGTGCAGGTGCCCCTTTGGATCACTACATTTGTATCTTTGGGGTAGATACCTAGTAGTGCATTTGCTGGGTCATAGGGTAGCTCTATTTTTAACTTTTTGAGGAAGCTCCATACTGTTTTCCAGAGTGGCTACACCAGCTTGCATTCCCACCAGCAGTGTAGGAGGGTTCCATTTTCTCTATCCTTGCCAGCTTCTGTTTCCTGACTTGCTAATTTTAGCCATTCTCACTGGTGTGAAGGTGGTAACGCATTGTGGTTTTGATTTGTATTTCCCTGATGCCAAGTGATGTTGAGCGTTTTTTCATGTGTCAAAAAGCCATCTCTGTATCTTTGGAGAAATGTCTGTTCATGTCCTCGGCCCATTTCTTTCTTTCTTTCTTTCTTTTTTTTTTTTTTTTAAGATTATTTATTTATTTGACAGAGATCACAAGTAGGCAGAGAGGAAGGGAAGATGTGGGGCTCTATCCTAGGACCCTGGGATCATGACCTGAGCCGAAGGCAGAGGCTTTAACTCACTGAACCACCCAGGCGCCCCTCTCTGCCCATTTCTTCATTGGATTGTTTGTGCTTTGGGTATTGAGTTTGGTAAGTTCTTCATAGGTTTTGGATACTAGCCATTTATCTGGTAAGACATTTGCAAATATCTTCTCCCATCCTGTTGGTTGTCTTTTGGTTTTGTTGACTGTTTTCTTTTGCTGCGCAAAAGCTTTTTTTAAATAAGATTTTTATTTATTTATTTGAAAGAGAGAGATATCGAGAGAGAGCACATGAGTGGGGAGGAGAGGGAGTAGCAGGCTCCCCAGTGAGCAGGGAGCCTGATGTGGGGAGATGTGGGGCTTGATTCTAGGACTCTGGGATCATGACCTGAGCCAAAGGCAGAGGGTTAACTGAGGCACCCAGGCGTTCCTTGATTCCCCTGCCTTAAATAGTTCCCTTTTTCCTATTGATTATGTAACCCAGAGCCCCTTTTTGTATCTTTTACATAGCACTCAAGAATTATTAATTTGTTGTATGCATGTTTGTTCTGTTTATTGTTGGTATTTCTAGCATCTTGTACAGTGCATGGTGTACAGTAGATAAATCAGTTTTTGAGTGAGTGAATGAACGATTTCTAAACTTAAGAAAGGATTAGGGAAGGAGTGGGACCCACCCAGATACATAGGCCTCTTCTTAGGTTGTTTGGATAGAAAGACCTCAGGAAAATTGATAACCTGTAAATTAAATTATTGGAAAACTGTCCTAGCCCTGGATAACTCACTAGAAAGCTTTTGTCTAGAATGCATACCCCAATTTGAAGATGCCTGGTTAAATCATGTTAAGATCAGCTTTAGTAAGCAGTCATTCTCTACTGTTAACGTATCATGTAAGGTTCATTTTTTCCTTTCGGAGTATCTTCCCTCAGTCATTTATTTAACTTCTGTTGAAAAGCAGGCTCTCTAGTGTGGGAGAAAATATTAAGATATATTTCAGTCAAGCCAGAAGGGTAGATATGTAAGCAACTGTAATGCGATGTAAATTGTACTTTGATTTTTTTTATTTTTTAAATTTTATTTATTTATTTGCAAGTGTAACCATTTACTCTGGCTTCTTTCAGGTTTTCTCCCTTCATCTTTGAATTTCTGTAGTATGAAAATTATGTGCCATGGTGTGGTGTTTTTGGCATTTATTCTGCCGGGAGTTCTCTGAGCTTCCTGGATCTATGGTGTTATATCTGACATTAATTTTGGGAAGTTCTTAGTCATTACTGTTTTAATGATTTCTTCTGTTCCTTTCTCCTCCTCATAGCCCCATTACATGTAGTTAAATCTTTTGAGGTTAACCCACAGTTCTTGGATATTCTGTCCTGTTCTTTTTTTTTTTTTTTTTTTCCAGTCTTTGTTGTTTTTCCTTTTCAGTTTTTGAGGATTCTATTGATCTTGTCATCCTCTAGCTCAAGAGCTCTTGCTTGAGCGGTATCCAGGCTACTAATAAGCCCATCAAAGGCATTCTTGATGTCTGTTACAGTGTTTTTGATCTTTAGCATTACTTATTATTGTTTTTTTCTCAGGATTTCTATCTCCCTGCTTAAATTGCCCATGTGTTCTTATGTCTACTTTACTCATTAGAGCCCTTCACATATTAATCATAGTTGTTTTAAATTCCTGGTCTGATAATTCCAGGACTGTTTTGCCATGGCTACTTCTGATGCTTGCTTTGTGTCTTCAGATTGTGTTTTTGCCATTAGTATGCCTTGTCATTTTTTTCTAGATGGCCAGACATGATGTACTGGGTACAAGGAACTGCTGTAAATAAGCCTTTAGTTATGTGGTAGTGAGATGTAAGGGGAGAGGTAGGGCTCTATAGTCTTATAATTAGGTCTCAGTCTTTTAGTGAGACTAATACTATGGACTGTGAGCTTCATCAGTGGTTCTCGGTTATTTTCCTCCCCCCCTTAGGTGGGACAGGATGGCTAGAATAGGGTGGAGTTGGGTATTGCCCTTTCCTAGGTCAGTTAGGTTCTGATAATATCCCAGAATGTTTGGTTCTGATTAACTAGTTTTTCCTAAGGGTAGGCCTTGTTAAGAACATACTGCTCTGGCAAGCATAAGGGGGATTTTTCCTATTATTTCCTGTGGGAATCTGGTCAAGCTTCTGGAGGTAAATTTCATAGTATTTTGGGGGTTCTCCTATGACTGAGTCCTCCTGGAATTTTTAACTATCAGACTTCTTTGCCCTGAGCCTCCAGCAATTTTTTAAAGATCTTATTTATTTATTTAGAGAAAAAGCAGGAGGAGTAGAGGGAGAGAGAGAGGATCCCAAGTCAACTTCACACACAGTGCATGGAGCCCAATGTGGGACTTCTCTCACGACTCTGATATGACCTGAACCAAAATCAAGAGTTACATGCTCAACCCACTGAGCCACGTAGGTGCCCAGAAATTATTTTTTTTATTGCACTTCAGACTTCCCTACTTGACACTAATTCCTGTTGGAGTTTCCACTCCTGAATTGCTCTGGTAATCTGAGATTCCCTGTATTTTGTCTTTCCTGTCTTAGGGGCAGTGGTTTTCTTGGGTCTTCCCCTTGCTTATGGACCCAAGAAGAGTTTTTTATTTTTTAGCCTCTACAGTTTTTTACTTGTTAGGACAAAGTGGTGACTAACATGTGGAACTGGAAACCAGAAGTCTAACCGTTTTCTTGTTTTAAAAAAGATAAACTTGGGGTGCCTGGGTGGCCCAGTTGGTTGGGTGTCTGACTCTTGGTTTCATTTCAGGTCGTGAGCTCCAAGTCCTGGGATTGCCTGTGGCCAGCTTTGCGCTCAGTGTGGGGTCTGCTTGTCTCTCTCCCTCCCTCTGCTCCCTGTCTCCAACACACGTGTGTTCTCTGAATCTCTCTCATATCTTTGAAAAAAGATAAACTTATTAAATCTTTCTATGTAGAACGCATAAGAATTTCTCATATCTTTGCATATTCTCCTCATCCTGGGTAGTCACTTCTTGGGGGTGCTGTCTTGAAAAAGCTTCTGAGATAACCTTGAGCCCCTTGCAGAAGGATTGCGTGATCTGCCATACATGTGAAGACATATAAGTCAGCATGAAAAGTGCCAGGTGTTTTCAGTCACTAAAAGAATATTGTGAATATCGTATTGATATTTCTTCAACTTTGGTTATTGAAGCTGCAAGCTTTCAAAATCTGCCTGTAACTAAGTTTTTTATCAGATTTATTTTCTATTTCTGCCAAGTTATCTTGTCCAGACTAATGCTCACTTTTCATTTGTACATTCTCTCCACCAAAGTGAGAGCCTAGTTTGTGCAATTTGTTGGTTGATAAAAGCCATAGAAATCCTAGTTTTCCCAAATACAGGAAATTGAGGTGTTATAAGTTGGGTATTGGGCCGGGTAGACCTAGATCTTTTTCTGTTGTACTGCAAAGATCATCAGGAAGTAGTCATCCGGGAAGCACATTCCTGTTGCTGGAAAGAATTTTCTAAGATTACTTTTTCTGACCTCATTTCTCATCTTTGCTGGCTTCATGTCTTCTCTCCGTTCTTTCAGGTTGTAATTATTCCTAGGTGACCCATTATTGTTTTCTCTGTCTATATATTAGTAGTATCTGTACATAGATAACTCCCAAATACTGTTCATTAAAATGAGAGTTCATTCTCTTACGAAAAACAGAAGCTATATGTGTTTCACATTCTTGGCCTGGACAAGCAGAAATGCAGCTTCTAACCAAATGAAGAAGAAAGGTTTTAAGTGATTAGGGGGAAGGGTAGAGTTTAGAACAAATTTAAACGACAGAGCATATTGACATAAAGAGGAACGAATTCTTGAGAGCTTTTCTGTTTAGTGACTGCTAAAGTAGAAATCTGAGCTTCCTTTTACACAGGTAGAGCATGACCTTTAGGCCATGTATTATGTATATACTTCTTCTGTGTGTGTGAGTTATGTCTTGAGGCAAAAAAAAAAAAAAAAAGGAATTTTTAAATCTTAGAGTTCCATTGACCCTCCTTGGCCAGGTCACAGGAGAGGCCACTAAATATTATTCAGATCTACACTGCTGATATGTTCTCAATAGAGACTGTGGTTTTGACAATCAGCAAGATTGTATCCTTTTTTTGGTCTCAGGATAACCTGCTGAATTGTTCGGTAAGGTAACATCCATGCAGTAGCAGTTAAGACTCCAGATACCAGGAAACATATGATTGTAATATAGACATAAACAGAAAGACTGGAAAACTTATCAAAGCCATAAAAATCCTAGTTTTCCCAAATACAGGACAATCTGCATCTACAACTAACTTGAGAATTATTTCCTGAATCTTGTTGCCACAGGAATACAAATATCTAAATCAGATATAATTTGGTTATGTGCAGGAGAGCTGATATCTCTAGAAGCGAGCCTTCAGCAGAAGGCTTTTATTTGATGGTTCCCGTTAATTTGCTGGGGGAGCTTTCTGGAGACAGAAGAAAGGACTATTCTGTTTATAGTGGGCCTTAGATTAACAGTTAAAGGTTGGGACATGGGATTAGGATTTGAAATTATTAGAAATTCCACCTGAGTAATTTTAGTTCTCTGAGAGATTCATTATGTCGTGGTAGGATTTATGGCAGAAATAATGGCACATGTATCTACCAGGAACCACAAAAGTCTCAAGGAATTTTTGCTTGTTTGGGAGTCCACTGGTTCTGATAAGCAAAACGACTGAGAATACTCAAGGTACACTCAGCGGATGGCCTTGAAATTGTAAAACTTTTTTAAAGGATTTAAAAAATTTATTTGAGAGAGCATGAGCAGGAGGAGGGGCAGAGGGAGAAGCACGCTGTCTGCTGAGCAGGGAACCTGATGCAGGTCTCAGTCCCTGGACCTCTGATAATGACCTGAGCTGAAGGCAGAGGCTTAGCCGACTAAGCCACCCAGGCACCCCAGTCTTGAAATTGTTTAAAAAAAAAAAAGTCAAAACTTGCTCATTTGAAATGTTTGATTATATTTATTTCAAATTTTGTGCTTGGGCAAGGGAGAAACTTCATATGGAATGTGGCTTTTGTTAAAAGAAGAGGCAAGGTATATAGAATTTTAGAGGGGGCTAGAATAGAGGTTAAGTTTCAGGGAAGTGCTTTTAGTTCTCAAAGCAAAGTTGAGCTAATTGCTGATTGGGTGAGTTTTTTCTTTTTCTTTTTTTAAGATTTTATTTATTTATTTGACAGAGAGGGACACAGCGAGAGAGGGAACACAAACAGGGGGAGTGGGAGAGGGAGAAGCAGGCTTTCCGCTGAGCAGGGAGCCTGATGTGGGGCTGGATCCCAGGACCCTGGGATCTTGACCTGAGCTGATGGCAGACGCTTAATGACTGAGCCACCCAGGTGCCCCAAGAGTTAGTTTTCTAAGACCATCTTCTTCTCATGTATCCTAGATCCCATTCCCCTATTCAAAGACAAGCATAGAAGTTGGCCTTAACATTGTTCAGTTTATTCATAACTAGAGGGGAGAGGCAGAATTAATATCAGGGTGGTGAGGAGACCTTGAAATCACATCAGATGGTGGGCCATAGGCAGAACTAGAATATTTGGCCAAAAGGAAAGAAAAATCAGGTAGGATATATAACAGTACCCAAATATTTGAAAGGCTGTCATATAGAAAAATTATTAGTCATAATCATTGTGCCCCCTGAGGGCAGCTGTGGGATGAATAGGTAGCAGTTTTGGGTTCAGCATTAGGAAGAGCTTTCTGTACATTATAAACTGACTTACTATATCAAGGAGGAGATTTTTTTTCAAGAGTGGAGCTGTGAAAGTAGAGGCAGAATGATCAGGAGTTTAAAGTACTATAAAGTAGATTTTGTTATCTCTAGCAAGAATTGACCATACTGGAGAGTCTTAAGTTTTCCTGGTATAGTTCTAAGTTCCAGGACCGTGAATTTTAGAAGCATATTTATTGTTTAGGATTAAGACTTGATTTCTGTACATTTAGTAATAATTTTAGGTCTTTCTTTGTGCTACCTGTTAGGCATTCAGAGATCAGTGATGGTCTCTTGCACTCAGATAGCTCATACTTACAAATGAAAAGATTCTTGCACTTTAAGTTTTTGAGTACCTGGTGTGTCATTTCTGCTTTGATTATTTTCAGGATTCACAATTCCAAAAAATCAGTTTTGAGATTTGCTTTCCTTCCGGGTACTGAAATTATTTTTTCTTTTCTTTTTATTCTTAGCAATGTCTCAGGCTGTGCAGACAAACGGAACTCAACCATTAAGCAAAACATGGGAACTCAGTTTATATGAATTACAACGAACACCTCAGGTAATGAAGACTAAGATAAATTTGGGGGAAATATGACACATGCGGAAACTGGGATACATTTTTAGAAAATGAAGGCTTGAAAGAACAAAATGATAATAATGAACTTATTTATAGGTAGTCTTGTGTATGTTTGGTTTACACTTCATTCATTGATTCAACAAATAATGTCAGTGTATACTCTATACCAGGTCTTACACTAGGCACTAGGTGAAGTGAATAAAATAGATGAGGCACCAGAGACATTAAATGAATAAATCCACAGAAGTACACATTTGAGAAGTGTAAAGGGGGAAAGTTCTCAGTGCTATAATAAATAACAATGGGAGGGGGCACTAGAGAGATTACGAAGGGAAAGATGGGAAAGACTGGGGGAGGAGCAAGTTTGAAGGAGATAAACATACTTAAACTGAACTCATTTTGAGATGCCTCTTAGGCAGGCAGAAATGTTAACCTAGGGGTCTGTACTAAATATAAAATTTTGGGGGGGTGTCAGCACATTTTAAGCAATGAAAATAGGATAAGATCACCTGGAGAGAGAGATAAGCAGAGGGGCCCAGAATTTCATCTGAGGAGCTTCAACATTTAGAAATAAAGGAAACAATGGAAAAGAAGCTGGCAGAGGAGACTGAGAAGGAACAGGCAAAGTAAAGAAAAATAGGAGATGGAGAGAGGATCATAATCTAAGAGGAGGCGTCTTAAAGAGGGAGGATGTAGTTACTGTGTTCAACGCTACCTAGAGGATAAGTAAGGTGAGGATTACAGAAGTGTACGTTGTGTGTGGCAGTGTGTACTTCATGACCTTGGCAGGAGTAAATTCACTTGAATAGATTGTGCTGTGTTGAAGGGGGAAAAAGTGAAAATGTGTAGGTAATTTTTCAGAGAAGTTTCAGTCTGTAGAGAAGCAGAGAAATGGGAGTAGAAACTGGAGGGGAACATGGAATTGGGAAGTTTTTAAATTTTGTTTATAAGATGGGAGATAAGAGGTGCACCAAGGACATCCCCGTGGCCCGCATGGCTTTCAGGTGTATCAGTCAGATTTCACTATACAGCGCCCCATGCAGATACTGCTCTAGGCTGATCTAGTGGAGAGTACAGAGATTGCTGAAGCCTGAGAGCAAATAAAGTAATCAAAAGGATATACTTGAAAAGGGAGGAAGGAAGGTACTTTTGATAGGAAGAGGCATATTTTCTCTTTGTAGCAAGAAAGATGATGATTTATAAAAATGTCAGAAAATGAGAGAACTCACAGTGAAATTTGAGGTAAGGTAATCTTTTGAATGTTCAGATGTAGGAAGTTCTGCAGATAGAAGAAAAGGTGTGAAATAGCATAGAAAAAAACAAGTTTGTTACAAGAGAAACTTATTGCTAAGGGTGTTGAATGCCCATTTGAAACTTGTGAAATTTTTAGTGATATCAGTCTGGTTGTTTGATTTCCCCCCCTTTTTTTCCTCCCACAGTGCTAGACACCTGCACAGGTACATAGATCAAGAACGTGGATGGTCGAGTTTATCCTGGGCTGGGATTTTGCTAGGCAAGTTTTAAAGAGGAAGAGGACAGACTTGGTTACTAGCTGAGTTGTCATCATACTCTGATAATTTCCTCATTTGTGAAATGGAGGTTTTAATTCCTGAATCAAAAGTTTGTGTGTATTGAATTAAGTAAAAACACTGAAAGTGCTTTCTATAGAGAGGCTGAGACATAATAAGACATTCAAAAATTGTGGTAGTTATTGTAAATGTAAAGATATTTTACTTGAGTCCTTCATGGACAGTATCTTAATGGACAATAGTTTCTGTGTCTTTCCCTGTAGAGGAAACACAAGTGTGGAGAGCCAGTGGAAATAGGAAGTGTCAGTAACATATGGGAAGCCTTTTATTTCTACCTGCACCTTCCTCTTCAGTAGCCACCTATTCGACATCTTTCCTCAATCCATAGGAGCCAGTATTGGTAACTTTAGAGCTAGATAATTTGTACTCAGTGCCACCTTGTGGGAAAGGTGGGTAATGGTGAAGAAAGCAGGAGTCATCTCTGCTCCTGGGAGATGTGCTGGAATTCTACACTGGAACTCCAAATGCATTTTTGCACTAAAACATTTTTACACATAACAGTTAGAAATACTAATACTGGTACCGTGGATTAAATTAGTTTGTAGGTTAGCCTGAGAACCTGACCACTTTGTATAAAAGTGCTTCTGTGGATCAAGACTTAAGGTTCAAGAAGTGCTTTCAAAATGAAACTCTGTTAAACTGTGTGTAAATTAGAAATACTTGTATTGAAATCTTAAAATATTTAAGTGGATGGCATGAAATATATAGTTTGTTATCAAAATGGTAGAATTTGTGGAGATAGAAGAATTAAAGTTTATTTAGCTTTACCTTCCTCATTTTGAAGGTAAGAAATCAATGTTAAATTATTATTTAGAGTCATGTTAATATGGCTGGAACTAGAACATAAGGCATCTGATTCTAAATTCTGTTTTTTTTATTATGTTACTTGGCTTTTCAATACATTATGTTATTTTTTAGCATTAAAATAAGATAATTGGTGGGGCTGGGGTGTTGGGGAAGATTATGATAAAACTGAGTTGATAGTGGTAGTGGCTGGGTGATGGGTATATAGTTCATTTTTGTCATTTTCAGTACTTTCGTTATGTTTGAACTTGTCCATAATAAAAAAAAATAGGTAGCATTTAATTTTAAAGTGACTCTTCTATAGGAGGCAATAACGGATGGCTTGGAAATTGTGGTTTCACCTCGAAGTCTACACAGTGAATTAATGTGTCCAATTTGTTTGGATATGTTGAAGAACACCATGACTACAAAGGAGTGTTTACATCGTTTTTGTGCAGACTGCATTATCACAGCCCTCAGAAGTGGGTATGTTGAAATGAGTTATACTAGGTATTTAATTATACCAACATGGTGCTTATATGGGTTTTGAGAAATATGCTCTAAGTATTCATTTGAGAATTGGAAATTTTTCTAAATCTAAGTTTTAATTATTGGAGAATCTTTGTTTTGAAACAGTTTGTTTTATACAGTTTAAAAAGCTTTATAGCATGAGTATTTGTTTTGAGGAAATTACAAAGCATGAAACAATGGTTCTCCCACTTCTAAATTATATAAAAAAGTATCTTTATGAATGCTATTTTAATAAAAGAATTGATAACATAAATTAATATGTATTAGTGATTAAATTTTCCTTGTAGGGCATGGATATCAAGGAAAATTTATATTAGCAAGGAATAGATTTTTATTTCTAAAATAATTATATTTGAATTATCATTGGAAAGTAATAGAATTTTTGCCTGTTGGCAAATACTGCCCTGAAGTTCCCCAAATCTTGCTTACTCTCAAATCAGATTTTCAAAGAAATTCAGATTAATCAGTTTAAATTTCTGTGACTGAGTAAAGGTATTGGAATAGAGAAAGCTATCCAGAAGTTGGATGTTTTTGTCCTTAGCTCAAAGATACTGACATTGTTTACATTTTCTTTCCCCTCTTTTTATTTAGCAATAAAGAATGTCCTACCTGTCGGAAAAAGCTAGTTTCTAAAAGATCACTAAGGCCAGACCCAAACTTTGATGCGCTTATCAGCAAAATTTATCCAAGTCGTGATGAGTATGAAGCTCATCAAGAGAGAGTATTAGCCAGGATCAACAAGCACAATAATCAGCAAGCACTCAGTCACAGCATTGAGGAAGGACTGAAGATACAGGCCATGAACAGGTATATGGGAAAGAAGGCCAGTGATGGCGGCCGTTTTTCTGAATACTTTTATTAAAGTACTGAATTTACTTAGCAGCCTCCACTTTGAAAAAGATACACCGTAACAATAAATAGAAGTTCTGCATGGTTCCCTTTCCATGCAGGCATAATGTATACCTCCAGGCGTTAATAGGGTTTTTGGTTTACAGTACTATTCTCTGTTGTACCCACTTCCCCCTCCAATTACCATTTCTTTTCTTTTATTTCTGTAGCAAAACTGCTTGAAAAAGTTGTGCTCACTGTCTCCAGTTCTTCTCCCATTCGTTTTGAACCCCCTGATTCAGGCTTTTTGCCCCTCCCCTACCTCCACATCACTTTATCAAATTTTCCATTGACCTCCAAATTGCAAAATTTAATTCCTGATTCTCAGACCTCATTTTCCTGTCTTCCTCAGCAGCATTTGACACTTAATTTCTCTTTGAATGGTTTTCTTCATTTGGCCTTCAGGAGACAATATTCTCCTGGTTTCTTTTGTATTAATTAGCTTATTCCTTAACTCAAATTTAACATGTCCAGTACTGAACTTTTTATTCTTACCCCTACTCCTCTTCATTCTTGTTCATTTCAGTTGATGACAACTGTCATTCCACTTGCTTTAGCCAAAAACTTAGGAGTCACCCTTAACATTTTTCTTTTTTCTCACATTGTATATCCCAATCTGTGAATAAATATATATGTAACTTTTTCCATAATATATCCACATTGGTCTAGGCCACCACCATCTTTCATTTGAAGTATTGAAATAGTCTCCTAATTGGGTCTTTTTATTTTCCATGCTTTTCCTTACAAAGTCTCTTCTCAGCACATCAGCGAGAGTGATTCTGTTAAATTGAAAGTCAGATCATGGTTTTCCTTTGCTTTGAAGCCTCTTATATCTATCTTCTCTTCACTTTTAGGTTAAATGACCTTAATGACGGTTTCAACACCCTGCATAATCTGGCCACTTTCTTACCCTCATTGTAGTTTCTGATACTTCCTAATATATTCAGGCCTCAGTGAGAGTCATCATTTTCCAAAGTAAGAGATGCCAGTAAAGCCCCATCCCAGTTTAGTGTTTCTCACCTTGGTTGAACATCAGAATCACAGAAAGTTTTAAAATTTTAGGACCTCCAGTATCATCCCAAACCAAACAAATCAGAATCTTTGATTGAGTTCCAGGCATTGCTATTTTTAAGGTTCGGAAGTGGTTTTGAAGATGTGCTACATTGTAACTATATTAAACTGACCTACAACTCTGTTGAGCAAAGTAAAATAAAGTACTAAGTGTTGAATGTATTTATTTTGAAAGAGTTATGCATTTCTAAGAGTTTGAGGGACTTTAATGGTGCTCATTTTAGACACCCATTTTAAGCAGGACAAAGAGTCCCCTTTGCAAAACCTTTGTAGATAGTCCTTTGATTTTGCTTGAACATTTCTAATGGTTGGCGTATGTGATAGAAGCTCCTTTCATTTGTTCACAACTTTACTACAGCTTCCTTGCTGATCTTCAGATTTTCGAAGCATGGTTTTGTCTCAGGGCCGTTTATACTTATTATTCTCTCTTTAAGGAACCCTCCTCCAGATAATCCACATGGTACACTCTTTCTTCAGATGTCTGCTAAGTTCCCATCTTCTGCCTCAGGACTCCAACCATCTTACCCTTCCTTTTTCATTTTTCTCCATAGAACTTATTCTTTGACATGTATGTGTTACCTGCTACATAGAACAATATAAGCCTTTAGAGGGCAGAGAGACTGTCAGTATTTCTGATTGTTATAATTGCAGTGCATAGAACAATGCTTGGCTTCAGATAGCTGCTCAGTAAATATTTCTGACTATGAATTTTTTTAAGTTCTTTTATATTGAATTAAAATTAGTTTCTTATGTGTAGCAATCTTGATCTGTCTTTGTCAAAATATTTATGTTGGGTTCTTTACTTATTTCAGATTCTGCTTTCTACTCGTTCTTTAAATAGTAGAAGCTTTTTTTTTTTTTTTTTTTTTTTTTTTTTTTTTTTTTTTTTTTTTTTTTTTTTTTAATTTTTTTTTTTTTTTTTTTTTTTTTTTTTTTTTTTAGATTTTATGTATTTATTTGTCAGAGAGAGAGAGTGTGCACAAGCAGGGGAAGCAGCAGGCAGAGGGAGAAGGAGGCTCCCTGCCAAGCAAGGATAGAAGCTAAATATTGACATTCCTAATTACTGTTACTGTTCCTCAAATGACATTTAAGTTTGATGGTGTAGGTCTTGAAATGCTACCTCTAGAATGGTATGGAGTATTATACATATGATTTGATAAATGCAAGATATAATAAGCTATTAATCTCTATTATGAACATTAGTTTAAGAATGATGCCTGAAATAAATTAACCTAGGTCTGTCAACCTCACACTTTTTTGGAAAGAATTTGGGATAAAAATAAATACATTAAGACAAGTAACCCTGTTAGATTACTTTATAATCAACTGAAACAACTTTGCTTTTGCTTTAGTTGTAGGTTTTTTTTTTTAATTTTTTTTATTTATTTGTCAGAGAGAGAGGGGGAGAGAGAGAGCGAGCACAGGCAGACAGAGTGGCAGGCAGAGGCAGAGGGAGAAGCAGGCTCCCTGCTGAGCAAGGAGCCCGATGTGGGACTCGATCCCAGGACGCCAGGATCACGACCCGAGCCGAAGGCAGCCGCTTAACCAACTGAGCCACCCAGGCGTCCCACTTTAGTTGTAGATTTTAGGAAATATTTAAGTGTGGTCTTTATATTTTTCACTGTTGTATTTTTCTGTTTCATTATTTTGGCCTGTTCATATCATATATATGTATTTTAAATTGTGATAAAAAAGATATAATGTAAAGTTTACCATCTCACCCATTTCTAAGAGTACAGTTCAGTCTTATAAATACATTCACATTAATGTACAATTTCCAGAAATTTTTTCATCTTATAAAACCGAAACTCTGTACCCATTAAACAATTCATTTCATCATCTCTTGGCGACCACCATTCTACTTTCTGTTTTGATGAATTTGACTACTTTAAATATCTCATATACATGGAATCGTGACTGGATTATTTCACTTTTTATTAAGATTTTATTTATTTACTTGACAGAGATCACAAGTAGGCAGAGAGGCGGGCAGAGAGTTGTGGGGGGGAAGCAGGCTCCCCGCCGAGCAGAGAGCCCGATGCAGAGCTTGATCCCAGGGCCCTGAGATCATCACCTGAGCCAAAGGCAGAGACTGAGCCACCCAGGTGCCCCTTATTTCACATTTTTAAGACTAATATTTCACTATATCTGTTTACATCTTTTTGGATCATAGTTTTGTCACTTGATATGTTAATGATCCCCACTTAATTTTGAAATGATAAATAGATTTCATAAACAGTATTTTGTGTTTTAAAAAAAAGAAAAATTACAGGTTCTTGAGCATGTTTCCTAAGCAGTGGGCTATGATTTCCTTATACTGACAGTAAACAAGTAATAATGATACTATCTTAGAAGTGCAGGTCATGGGGCGCCTGGGTGGCTCAGTGGGTTAAAGCCTCTGCCTTCAGCTCAGGTCATGATCCCAGGGTCCTGGGATTGAGCCCCGCATCGGGCTCTCTGCTCAGCAGGGAGCCTGCTTCCCCTTCTCCCTCTGCCTGCCTCTCTGGCTACTTGTGATCTCTGTCAAATAAATAAATAAAATCTTAAAAAAAAAAAAAGTGCAGGTCATTTCTCATATTTCTTTCATATACAGATAGAGAGGGGGGCAGTGCAGTAGAATGTGCATCACATCTTAGCTCTAGTTCTGGTACTTACTATCTTATAACCATAGAGCTTTGAACTTCAGTTTCATTGGTTTTCTCAACTATAAAATGACGATAATGTTAACTACTGTGATGATCGTTTTCCGTGACCGTTGTTTTGATGAGTAAGTCAGATCTGTACACAAAGCACCTTGCCCAGTTATTTTCTGTTTTTCTGTTTGTTTCTGTTTTCGAGCTTGTTAGACTGCTTCTATATCCATGCTTGTGATTCAGCTATCCATCTCATTTTTTCTCACCAGCATAGTTTTATATTGCATTTTATATTAGCAGACTTTGAGTGAGGTTGGCAGGGAGGGACTGCTTAACGTTCTCTTAAATCTTGTTTCCATAAGAACCTTTAGTTAAAGAGGCATGAATATCTTCCTTTAGAACTTTTACATTTTCATTTCTGAATCATGTCTTTGTTTAGATTTAAAATCTCATAACAAAAAAATTTATCAACATGTAAATAATATAATTCCTATAGTCAACAAAGAAAAAATTATTTTTGTGACTATAAACATTTGTTTAAGTCATTTGAATATATCTGTGTGAGTAAGGTTCTTTAGAAATTTCTGGGACATGAAGTTTCAAAATAAATGCCATTATCCAGCTTGGAGCAAATTCAGTTATGAAGACTTTTTTAGAATTCTAAAGTTCAGTAAACATGTTTCAAAATCAATGCATTCAGAAGGTCCAAATATAAATTTTATGCAACTCCTTATTTTTCCTTCACTAGATTACAGCGAGGCAAGAAACAACAAATCGAAAATGGCAGTGGAGCAGAAGACAATGGTGACAGTTCTCACTGTAGTAATGCTTCCACACACAGTAATCAGGAAGCAGGACCTAGTAACAAACGGACCAAAACATCTGACGATTCCGGGCTTGAGCTTGATAATAACAATGCAACAGTGGCAATTGATCCAGTAATGGATGGTGCTAGTGAAATTGAATTAGTATTCAGGCCTCATCCCACACTAATGGAAAAAGATGATAGTGCACAGACAAGGTAAGTGTGTAGGTTAGCTTCAGATTATTTGAATTCATAATACTTAATTTGGAGTTAAAAGGCAATTTTGTGTAAGAAATAAGGACAATATTTGTCATGCCATTGATTGCCAGGGTTCTTTTGGATGTTCTGGCTGCCTAGATTACAATTTTCCTCCTTCTTCGTGTGCTTCCTACCCACATTTGTGTATCTAAAAGGAGTGACCCTGGAGCACCTGGGTGGCTCAGTCTGTTATGGCTCTGCCTTCAGCTCAGGTCATGATGCCAGAGTCCTGGGATTGAGCTCTGTGTTGGTCTCCCTGCCTAGTGGGGAGCCTGCTTCTCCCTCTTCCTCGCCCCTCCCCCCACTCACTCATGCTTTCTCTCTCTCTCATATAAATAAACAAAATCTTAAATGAATAAACAAAAGGAATGAGCCTTCTAGGTAGAGGGGGAAGAAGAGTCCTTTAAATTGTTCAATGAGTGATTGAATTATAAACCATGCTTTAAGAAAAAGTCTCAAGATTAGTGCTTCTTGGCTCTGTTTTAAAAACCAGAAAATTGATCAGTTCTTAGTATAAAATTTGCTCAGAATTTTATTATTCCTCTTACTGCTGTGGATGGTAGAATTCTGCTTCTTGGGGTTGGGGGGTATTTTCTTTCCCCCTGCTGCAGTACTCCTTGTATTTGTTTGAATTTTGTCATGTCATATTTACAGATGGTAGGGTAGAGCTTTCATGCCCTTGTAGACAGATGGTGTGTGTGTACTTTCCCCTCTTCTGCACCTTGCAATAAAAAATGTTTAGGTAATAGAGGAGTACATTTTTGATACTCGTTTATCAGTAATTGAGACATTTACATTTTATTCAGCTTGTTAGAAATGTATTCTATAATTTGAGTATGTTTTTATCATTAGTGTAGAAATTAAATTTTTAATGATTTATTTTTCCAGATACATAAAGACTTCAGGTAATGCCACTGTTGATCACTTATCCAAGTATCTGGCTGTGAGGTTAGCTTTGGAGGAACTTCGAAGCAAAGGAGAATCAAACCAGATGAACCTTGATACTGCCAGTGAGAAGCAGTATACCATTTACATAGCAACAGCCAGTGGGCAGTTCACTGTGAGTATTTAAAAGAATAGGCTGTTGAAACTGGGAGCACATTCACCGTCTGAGACTGGCAGGTGTTTTGGTGGGGCCTAATAAAAATGTTCAGGACCCTGAGACCCTGACAGAATGAGAAATTGCAATGGGGTAATTATTTTGATATCTTTTGGTTGTCCTTTTATGAATAGTATAAGTGACAAGTTTTATCCTAAGAGGAAAAAAAAATGGGCTTTGATGTTTGTTTCATCTCACTGCTGTGCTTTGAATAGTCTTTTAATTGTTTCTTTTTCTGTTTTAGGTATTAAATGGCTCTTTTTCTCTGGAATTGGTCAGTGAGAAATATTGGAAAGTGAACAAACCCATGGAACTTTATTATGCACCCACAAAGGAGCACAAATGAGCTTTTACTAAAACCAAGTCTGAGAATGAACTTTTTTTATAGTCTATTTCTTTAATATTAAAGATGTAACGTCTTTACTTTTATGGACAGAATCTTGGATATGTTGTTCAGTTTTCTTTCTGAGCCAGACTCGTTTACACTATTAGAATCTTTTCCCCTTAATTTAAAATTTCCTTTTTGGAAGGGACTGCAATTATTCAGGACTTTTTCTTTCCTTTTAAAAATATATCTAAGTTGTATGTTTTCATGAAGTATGGTTCCATTTGGAGCATCCTTTTGACCCAGGAATTTTTCACAGTTCCATATTCTTAAGTGAAGATTCAGTTGCCTATCCTTTTCCCTCCCCTCAAAAGTTTTTTAGGCCTACAGAATGTTAAATAATATGTATTTTGACTTTTTTTCCTGGAGTCTTGTATATTTATAGTTTTCTATATATAAGCTGTAGTATCTTCATGAAGACCAAGGCTCAAATTTACTGTGCTTAAAAAACAATTCTCATAGGATTATTATTTTCATGGTATTTTCTTCCATAATATCTCATTTTTTAAAAAAGGTTCTTTATGAACTTAGTGTCCATTGTCATGCAATGTTATTTTTTTCCATTTTTTCCCTCTAATTTTGGAATTTCTGATTCTGGGAAAGAGAAACAAAATGTCAAGTTCTATGAGAACTTGGTTCATTTACAGATTTCACTGAAGAAAGAAAAATTAAATTGGTCTTATGTAGTCTTCAAGTGTATATTTAAAGAGGTCTCTTTGTATTAGCTTTACTGTCACTTCAGTTCCTTTATTATGTGTTTAATGTTTTTTCCTATTAAAATACCAGAGATATGGAGATATTTTGCACTTTAGCCTTGATGAAAAGTACAAGATATATTCAAAGCTTCCCTAATTCTTTTCTTCTTAGTAGCCACGTAAGTTTCAAGAATAAATGGCACACAGAACTAACTAACAACTGGGAAAAAAAAGTTTACTTCTCTTCGAAAAGTGTGTTCAGCATTTTGGGTGGCCCTATCACTTTATAAATTTGGTGCTCTGCTAATCACACTCTAGAGAAGCAAGTTAATGGAGCTTGAGCCCTGCCCTAGTGAAAGATTATTTTGTAGAAGGATTTCAGCAAGTAGGGTAAAGTCATTTTGTTCTTCTTAATTTAGTTTTATATTTAGGGACAGTGTTGGGCTTTTAGAGCCAGAAGGCTTTATGAAGACAGATCAGAAATAAGATTGACTTGTGTGTTGCTTTTCATCACTGTCCTGATTCCAGGTATGTTTCCAGGTTTATAATTATCACAGTATTTACAAAGACTTGATTGCATTGAGAAATTAACCTCAAAGGGTTTTTTTTTTTTTTTTTGGCCCCAGGGTTGAGTAGTTCTCCAGTTCCATTGTAACTAAATAACCTGTCTAGACATTGTAAATATTTATCTGTCATTTTTGACAGATTGGGGCCAGCTTGATGTTTTAAATCTTCAGTCCAATATGAAAACTTAAAGGCTCATTAAATTTTTTACTGTCTTACTGAAAATATTTCAAATCTGTTTTTATAGTTTTATTGTGCCATGAAATTTGAAGACCACCAAAAATCAAGGGAAATTTTGTATTCAATTCCTTTTCTGGTGTAATGTTAAGTTGTATAGATTAATGCATGTCCACTGCATATAACCCTGGTTTTGTGATATAACTGCTTAGATTTTATTCGTGATATTAGATTAGTGGTTGCATTAAATAACTAAATTCCCATTGTGATTAATTGAAATTTTGTCTTGAAGCAGAAAATTATTTGTGAATATAAGCTTTGTGCTTAGAGAATGTATGTGTTTCTCTTTGTTGGTATGGGAGGATGTAAACTCTGCGTCATTAGTGAATTCATTAGATGTGTAATTCTTTGCAAAATATAATAGGTATTTGGTAGAGCACTAAGTGTAGTGTGTGTGTGTGTGTGTGTGTGTATGGTGGGTGGGTACTGTTTACCATCACCACCAACCAAGAGTTTTGTAACTATTTATCTAAGTAACTTGTATACCCGCTCTTTCAATTGAAGAACAAAAGGCTCACCAAATGAGGTAAGGGCCTTTAAGATACATGATCATTTTAAAATTTATTATAGTAAAATATACATAACCAAATTTACCATTTGAACCATTTTTATGTGTATAAATCAGTTGCATTAAGTACATTCACAGCATTGTGTACATCACTGCTATCTAGTTTCACAACTTTAAATTCATCATCCCAAACAAACTCTGGATTCATTAAACAGTGACTCCCCATTCCTTTCCCCACCCTCATCCCTCAAGCCCTTGGTAACCTTTATTGTTTCTCTCTTTGAAGTTGACTATCTTAGGCACCTTTTATAAGTGGAATCATATAATATTTGTCCTTTGTGTCTGTCTTATTTCATTTAGCATGTTTTTAAGGTTCATCCATGTTGTATATTTATCATATTTTGTTCATCTATTTATCTTTGGATGGACACAGATTGATGGACACTTTTTGCTGTTCAAATAATGCTACTGTGTACATTTTTGTACAAGTATCTGTTTGAGTCCCTGTTTTAAATTCTTTTGAGTATATACTTAGAAGCATAGTTGCTGGAATGTACAGTAATTCTATGTTTAATTTTTTGAGGAACCCCAAACCATTTTCCCCAGGGCCTGCACCATTTTATATTCTCACCAGCAGTGTACTAGGATTCCAGTTTCTCCACATTCTCACCAACACTTGTTATTTGTTTGTTAATAGTTACCCTAATGAGGGTAAAGTGTTATTTCATTGTGGTTTTGATTTACATTTCCCTAAAAGCTTGTGATACTAATCTTTTCATATGCTTATTGGCTGTTTGTATATCTTCTGTAGAAAAATGTCTGTTCAGATCTTGCTCATTTTTAATTGGGTGGTGATTTGTTGAATTGTAGGAGTTTTTTAATCTATTATCAGATATACGATGTAGAACTGCTTTGTCCCAGTCTGTGGGTTGCTTATTTACTCTCTTGATAGTGTCCTTTGGTGCACAAAATTTCTAATTTTGATGAAGTCTAATTTGCCTATTTGTGTTGTTTTCATTGTTGCCTGTGCTTTTTGTGTCCTATCTGTCCAAGAAAGCATGATCAAATCCAGTGTTAGGAACATCTTACATATGTTTTCTTCTAAGAGTTTTATTTATAGATTTAGCTGTTATACGTAGGTATTTGATCCATTTTGAGTTTTGTGCATGGTAAAAGGAAAGGATTCAGCTTTGTTGTTTGCTTTTGGATATCCAGTTTTTCCAGCACCGTTTGTTGAAAAGACTGCTGTTTTTCCATTACATTGTCTTGGCAGTCTTACTTGAGATTAATTGACTATATATGTGAGGGTTTATTTCTGGGCTCTGTATTCCACCTGGTCTATATATATGATTGTCCTTTTGCCAGTACCACACTGTTTTGATTACTGTAGCTGTGTTGTAAGTTTTACATTATAATTTAAAATTCTTTGAACCCTGTGAAGATCATGTTTCCCTTGTACATTTTAGGAAATTGAGGATCAGGATTCTGATTTAGATAACTAAACATGAAATAATTGAAATGCTAGATGAGAAAAGGTGTCTTTTTTTTTTTTTTTTTGAGAAAAGGTGTCTTTTTAAAATCCCCTCACATTTCTACTTAGAAATACTTGCTTTTATAAAAATAAAATAGAAACATAGTTATAAGAAAGGAATATTTGCATGTAGTTGTTGTCACTATGAAAATTACTTCCTTGAGAACACTGCTAAATTAATGGAGTAAGGATCTCTGAAAATCTGTTCTTCCATAAAAGTGATGAGAACACAGTGAAAGTTGTCAAAAATCAAGTTTTTCAGAACTCTGAAACTGAACTAAAGGCTTTCAGTAATCTGAATATTTATCAGTAATAAAAACTGTAAGTTCCATAGCATTAGAGATTGCTCTACCCTTTTCCCCCCACTTCTGGGTAGCCTTGAAAAGGAATAGCCTTGCAACTATGGTAGCAGTGAAAATCTGCAGCCTTGGAACCCCTGGAAGGGGCTTAAAGCTCCCTAAAAAGCCCATCCCAGAGAATCATCACTATTTGACTTGTCTGGTCCTTCACTGAATAGCTCTAGTCCCAGAACTTGTCTTTATTTGATCTAACTCTGCCTGTGTGTATAGAGCCCTGTCTACAGCCTGTTTGTTAAAAAACAGCTTCAGTTGTTTAGCACAGCAGTGTTTTGAGGCAGTGATACCAATGGGACTAAAAAGAAGGTGGCCAAAAAAATAAAAGGAAAAGCTGAGGAATGACATGTTCGTGTAGGACTTTGAAAAGCTTCAGCATATTCCTGTGAATATCGAAGGCCGCATGCGTGTGCAAGGCTATATGCATTCCCAAGGGGGAGAAAAGGAAGTGTCACTAATTGTACCTGTGGCACAACATGAGCCTCTGCAAGCAGGAAGTGAATACTAAAGTCGAGTTGGGAAAAAAACAAAACAAAACTACATGTGGTGGTGTTGGAGGCCTATCCCAACACATTTACAGAGCACTTCAACAAGGCCGAGGGAGTTATGCCATTGTTTCAAGGCATTTAAGCATTAGCATTAGCTGACCTCTAAATTAATGAAGTAGAATATAGGGATCACACACAGCAAAGAATGCAATGTCTTATTAGAATTAATCCAGGAAGGTCACTCAACCTGTGTTATTTTAAATGTCTAGTTTTCAACAAAAATTTACAATATATGTGAAGAAGTAGGAAAGAGTGAAGATACCCAGATGTTGGACTTACTAAACAAAGACTTTAAGTTAGCTTCTAAAAATGTGTCCAAAGAACTAAAAGAAACCATATCTTAAAAAGTAGATATGAGGGCGCCTGGTGGCTCAGTGGGTTAAAGCCTCTGCCTTCGGCTCAGGTCATGATCCCAGGGTCCTGGGATCAAGTCCCACATCGGGCTCTCTGCTCAGCGGGGAGCCTGCTTCCTCCTCTCTCTCTGCCTGCCTCTCTGCCTACTTGTGATCTCTGTCTGTCAAATAAATAAAATCTTTAAAAAAAAAGTAGATATGAGAACAAATGAGAATAACACTAAAGAGGTAGAAATTATGGTAAAACAACCATATAGAAATTCTGGATTGAAATAATATAGTGAAATAAATTCATAGAAAGAAAATCCTGGGTGTCTGGCTGGCTTAATCAGTAAAGCATGTGACTCTTGATATTGGGTTTGTGAGTTCAAGCCCCACGTTGTGCATAGAGCTTATTTAAAAAAATTAAAAATAGAGGGGCTAACAGATTTGAACTGGTAGAATATTCAACTAATGAGAACACAGTCCAGTTGAGAGTATCCTATCAGAAAAAGAAGGGGAGAATGCTGCAGAGACCTGTGGGACATCCATCAAGTGCATAATGAGAGTCCCAGAAGGAGAGGAAGAAGAGGGGCTCAAAAGAGTATTTTAAGAAATAATTGTTAAATTTAAAATTTGATGAAAAATATCAATCTGCACATCAAAGAAGCTCAACAAATGCTAAATAAGTCTCTTGTAAGCAGCAAGAGGAAAGTAATTCATCACATACAAGGGATCTTTAATACAACTAATAGCTTCCTTATGAGAAGTCACAGAGGCCAGAAGGTAGTGAATGACAGACATTTAGAGTCATGAAAGAAAAAGTCAACTAAGGGGGTGCCTGGGTGATGCAGTCAGTTAAACCACTGCATTCGGCTTGGTTCATGATCCCAGAGTCCTGGGATTGAGCCCAACATCAGGATCCCTGCTCAGCAGGGTGTTTGCTTCTTCCTTTCCTTCTGGCCCTCCCCAGGTGTTCCAGAGATGAATTATATTTTATAATGATAAAAGTTCATCAGGAAAACGTAATAATTATAAAATGTATTCAAACAACAGGACCTTAAGATACAGTGAAAAAACTGGCATAATTGAAGGGAGAAATCGACAATAATAGTTGAAGATGTTAATACCTGTTGTCATGGGGGACAGTTCACCCGGGCAGAACATCAGCAAGGAAAGAGAAGACTTGAACAACACATAGTAAAATGAAGTAGACCTAACATACCTGTAGCATACTTCACACGTGGAATAGCAGAACACGTGGAATGATCTCCAGTGTGGACAGGTTTACATCAAACAAGTCTTGGTAAACAAAAAAGTACACATGCAGATACACAAATATAGCAGCATACAGACTCTGGCTATAATAGAGTGAATTTAGAAATCAATAGCAGAAGGAAATTTGGTTAACTCACAAATAAAAGGAAATTGAACAGTACTCCTAAAAAAATACCAGAAAAAGTAAAAAAGTGAACTAGAAATACTTCAAAGTGAATGAAATGAAGATGTGGCATTCTCAAATTTACAGAACAAAGCTAAAGCAGTGCTTAGAGGGAAATTTATAGCTGTGGATATGTATATGAACAGAAGATCTCAACATAACCTTTTACCTTAAGACTGTAAAGAGCTGAAGTTGCTTCCAGCTTAAACATTTAATGATGCATTCTTTTTTTTTTTTAAGATTTTATTCATTTGACAGAGATCACAAGTAGGCAGAGAAGCAGGCAGAGAGAGAGAGAGGAGGAAGCAGGCTTCCCACTGAGCAGAGAGCCCGATGTGGGGCTCGATCCTAGGACCCTGGGATCACGACCCAAGCCGAAGGCAGAGGCTTTTACACACTGAGCCACCCAGGCGCCCCTTAGTGATGCATTCTTACACTTATAAATAGAATGTCTTTATATCACAGGTGATTTATTTGGTGTAAAACTTATGACCTTTTGGAATATGACTATTCATTTCCTTCCTATTATAGAAATTCTTCCTGGGGCGCCTGGGTGGCTCAGTGGGTTAAAGCCTCTGCCTTCGGCTCAGGTCATGATCCCAGGGTCCTGGGATCGAGCCCCGTATTGGGCTTTCTGCTCAGCGGGGAGCCTGCTTCCTCCTCTCTCTCTGCCTGCCTCTCTGCCTACTTGTGATCTCTGTGTCCAATAAATAAATAAAAAAAATCTTAAAAAAAAAATTCTTCCCTAGTTGCTTTACTTTTGGAAATTTAAAGCTAGAAATCAAAATTTCCTTTTCTAATTATAATTAGGAGTTGACTTCAGAAGTAAATTAGTTGTATATCTAAACTGTTTATTTTAGCGGATTGTAATTGGAGAGTTCTGTTCAGTTTAAGTTACACTAAATTTTAAACCCTCAAAATCTTAAGTGATTTTTCTTTCATTATATATAACATTTGCTACCAATTTCTACTTTAGATGGCTGTATTAGTTTGCTTGAGCTGCCATAACAAGTACCACATTACAACAAAAATTTGTTTTCTTACAGTTCTGGAGGCTGGAAATCCAAGATCAAAAGTGGTGGTGTTTCTTTAGAGGCCTCTCTCCTTGGCTTATAGATGGCATTTTTCCCCCTTGTCTTCACATGTTTCCCTGTGCATGTGTATGTCATAGGACACCAGTCATATCCGATCAGGGCCCAACCTCAATGACCTCATTTAATCCAAGTTACCTCTTTAAATAACCCTATTTCCAAATACAGCCACATTCTGATGTACTCAGGGTAGGACTTAAACATGTTTTGGGGAGATAAGAGATATCTGTTAGGGGCTTAGACACAATTTAGACAATTCCTAAGGTAAAGATGAAAGCATACTATATTATGCTAAATTAATCTCTTAGCTAAAAATAAGATGGCTAAATTTTATTTGGTGGCCAGTAATAAAAATACACTGAAGGAGGTACTAGTAGTTCAGCTGGCAAAAGATATTTGCTAAAGATGTACTTCTCTTTAGTCTGTGCATTAAAATGTAAACTGCCCAGTTTAAACCAAACCCCACTAAGATGATGCCAAAGGAATAATTTTTTTTTTAAATGAATAAATTTGACAGGTCAAAGGCAAGGATTGTTGAGATAGATAATAGGTGTTATCAGCACATTGGGAAGTTCTCACACGGATGATGAACAGTTGATGGTTACTGATGTACAGGATGAAACAAGATCAAAAACATCACAAAAGGCTTAACGATTAGAGACTTTGCCTTACTGGAAAGAATAATGTGGAAAATGGGCGTGAAAATGAGGTAGGTTAATGGTGTGTCTAAGGAATATTTGGACCCACAGAAATTTTCCTTTACTACCAGATCACTATCCACTGATCCAGCCAAAGAGGAGCAGTAAGTTCTCTACAGAAAATAAACCAGAGCTGCGTGAGACTTGGGATACCAGGCATAGTGGAGACAGCCCCATAATTACGGTGAGATGACTGCTCCTTTCTAACAGGAAGTCCCCAGAATGCTGCCATTGTAGTTTGCAGTGATTTTGCTATTAGTTACAAATAACTATGCTGGTAGAAAATGGAAATGAAGCTGGAAGTGCTTTCTGCATCTGCATAGATAATTAACGAGTATAAAATATAGTGGTTCAAAGCGTTTCAGATAGAAAAGATACAGTAGGTCAGTGGTTAACTATAATTTTGTAATCTGTACCAGAATTTTCTATGGGACTGCCTGCCTTTTGTGAAGTTACATTTAAACTTTTATGTATGTATTTCCTTTACTAAAGACAAATCACCGAGTGAAAGCTATGGCACTGAGGTCAGCCTGATGATATTGGATCTTGGCTCTTCCACTTGCCAGTTTTAGAATACCATTGGGTAAATGAATCTTGCTTAGCCTTGCTATAAATTATAGGATATAATCTATGTAAAAACAACAGTGTCATTCTAAGTCTCATATAAATATATAAGATATTGCAATTAATATGCCAGTTCTTAGGAAATATTTTTACTTGGCAAATCTTATACTCTGGCCTACATGATCTAAAACTCATTCCATTTCAATTGCATGAAGTAGGTTGAAGTTTGCAGTTTGGGGATTTCAAATACACAGTTTTTTCACATTTTAAAGTTAACAGTTTTATCTCCTCTTCAGAGCTAGTAAAGGATCTTTGGGCTAGAAGAGGGGTTGGTCCTTTCTGGGTGGGAAAAGGAGGGTGGCCGCAAAGAAAGGGATCATACTGCTGTAGATGACAAGGCTTGTAGACAAATGTGGACACTTTTTTTTTTTTCTTAAAAGATGTTCAGTCTTTGTAACCTCTCATGGGCTTTGTGAATTCCCTGAGGGAAAGTCAGTCTCTGTGGAGACTAAAACTGTGAGATGTTCACTTTTCCAACTTCCACTGTAGCTTTAAGGCTGAGCTACTGGTTAAGAAACTGCTCCTATAAATTGGCTGGATTTGCTATGTTGCTCTCCTTCAAGCCAGAGTAGAGACACTGGTCAGGAAACAGAAGCATTTCTTTTTCTTTTTCTTTTTTTTTAAAGATTTTATTTATCAGAGAGGGAGAGTATGCGCACAAACAGGGGGAGAAGCAGAGGGAGAGGGAGAAGCAGATTCCCCACTGAGCAGGGAGCCAGACGCGAGGCTCGCTCCCAGGACCCTGGGACCATGACCTGAGCTGAAGGCAGATGCTTAACCAACTGAGCCACCCAGGCACCCCAAACAGCAGTACTTTGAGAACTGGAATGAGAATTTTGGGAAGGTTTGGATGAATGAGTATTTAAATTCCTGACTTCACGGAGCCTCACTTAAAACGGAAGAAACCCCTTGGATGTCTGCTGCTTTGGCAGGTGACCCCTAACCTCACTTTAAGGACTTTCCTTGGAAAAAGCAGTTCATTTACTGTCTCTTTACAGTCCTTTGCCTGCAGGATATTGTCAGATTCCTGCATGTCCTTGGAACAAGTACAAAGTGTGATCTGAAAAAATGCTGTTTTGATCAAATATACTAATGATATGTGGAATATGCCTGTGTAAATAAGTTATGTTGGATCTTGTAGGAACCTAATTTTAATTGGGTTAAATTACGGTGTGAATACACTTGTACCAGAAATTTTGGCTCAGTTTGTCAGCTTGAATGTTACTGTTTACTTGGTTGAAAGAAAAACTCAGCACTGGCTCATCTAAATTGGAGGTAGGATGCTAGAAATTCTTTAATGTAGAGAAAGGAAATCAAAGATTTACAGGAATGTTGGGGAGGATGTATTATAGGTATCTCCTCACCTATTGTCTCACTATATGTCTTAGGAGCGCCTGGTCAACTCCACACAGGCACTGGGAAATGTGGTGAACAGAGCTTCCTTGCAAAGCTTTATAGTATGTCGATTGGCCAGGGATGCCTGTGGAAGAGGCTTCTGTTGAAATGGACCTCCTTATTCATTGGGCATTGCCCAGACAGCACTCTGTCAGAAACCTAGTTCCCTTACCTGCTAGGCCAGAAAGGTGGACATAATTTTAGTTACTATAATAGGCAGTAAAAGACTGACCAGATGATCAGTATAGTCTGACAGTGATTTTTTTTGGCCTTGGCTAATTGATCATGGGAGCCAAAGGGCCAGAGTGGTCCTATTTAATTTATATAACTGAAAACTACAGATCTGAGCCCCTCTATTACTGTTTTTAAAATTATTTTAAAAAATATTTAAATTCAATTAATATGTAATGTATTCTTAGTTTCAGAGGTAGAGTTCAGTAATTCATCAGTCTTTTATAACAGCCAGTGCTCATTACATCATGTGCCCTTAATGTCATCACCCAGTTACCCCATCGCCCACACCCACTTCTCCCTCCAGCAACCCTGTTTGTTTCCTATGATTTAGAGTCTCTTAACGGTTTGTCTCGCTTTCCGATTTTGTCTTATTTTTTCTCTTCCTCTATGGTCCTGTTGTTTTTTAAATTACACGTATGAGTGAGATATATGATCATTATCTTTCTCTGATTGACTTATTTTGCTTAGCATAATACCCTCTAGTTCCATCCATGTCATTGCAAATGGCAGGATTTCATTTTTTGTTGGCTGAGTAGTATTCCATTGTGTGTATGTATGTATGTGTTTGTGTATACACACATTACAGTTTTACACATACACACACACACACATCTTTATCCATTCATCTGTTGGACATCTGGAGCCACTATATTAGTCATGATCCCTTAGCAATTCCCAGGCCTGATTTAATTCATATTCCCAGAGCACTCTGGTAAAGGACCCTGTCATAACACCACAAGGATGTAATATATATCTTCCTCTTAGCTTTCTCCAAAGTAACTTGTGGCCATTTACCAGAGCAGTTACGCACGGAGGAAAGAAATTCCTAGGCCTTTGGGATTACTAAAATGGTCTCCAGTTCTGCTTTCTGGAAACCAGAATATGATATGTTTATTCAGAGTGGAATCTGACTGAACTCAAGTGATAAATGGAGTTTTAACACAGTTCCACCACCCTGGCTCCAAACCCATTTCTTCTTTCCTTCTCCTGCTATATCCTGAGTGTATGGTTAGTAGTAATGTAAGTGACTAGCAGAGTCAACCTACTGATTTCCTGATGGTAGAGTAAAAACTGCTTTCTTGTGTTAGTCAAATTTTAATGGAGGGAGGTAATTCATGTTCACTTTACAATGCAGTCAACATTTGTGTGTCCCAAACTACTACAGTTGTTACGGAAAGGAACAAGGTGCTAATGTAACATTATTTGGAATTTTAAAATTATTTCCTCTTTAGGTTGATGCATTATCTTAACAGACTTAACTTAGCAATTTCTTTGGAAAATTTCCCTGTGTATGTGAAATTAATACAGACATATCTTAAATAACAGTAATTAGTATATTCTGATAACACATTAGGCTCCTGGCCTAATTTATCACTGATCAGAATGTTATGCTGATAAGCATTTAGCAAGCTGAGACTGATACTCAGTTTAATAATATGCTTTACTAATCAGATGGTCGAAGTGCTGGTTTGCATTCTGGATTTATAGTCATTTTTAACTATATAAACAAAAATCATAACTTATTTTTGTGCTAATTTGTGAGTAATAGTTTGAACTGGCAAGAATTAGTTTCTGTAATGGCCAAAAAAAACCCTAACTTGCACTTCACCTATACTTTTATTTTAGTAAAACAAGATTCTGTTAATGGGAGAAAAGAAAAAAAAAAATACCCAGCTGTAACTATGCTGTAATGAGATTTTTTTTTTTTTTTTAAAATTTCTGCTAATATACTATGTTAACCTCACTCCCTGGAGTTTTGTGTATGTGTTATGGGTTGTTTTTTTTTTTTTAAAGATTTCATTTATTTGAGAGTGAGCAAGCGTAAGTGCGGAGGGAGGTGTGTGTGTTAGAGGGAGAAGCAGGCTCCTGGCTGAGCCCAATGTGTGACTCGATGGGACCCTGGGATCATGACCTGAGCTGAAGGCTTAACTGATAAGGCACCCAGGCATCCCTGCTTTTCTTATATAATATATTCAGACCTTTCAGTTCTAACTCCCTCTTCCATCCCCCAAGCCAGTAATACTTGTAAAAAGTTACTTCCTCTCAGAAGTACTTCAGGGTAAATATGATTAAGTCCTTGAGACAAAAATCTAAACTTTATACCAAATCCTTTTATATCAAAACTCTTACATTCACATGAAGCAAGAAGAGTATTTATTAATGGAGTTTCCACTAATTTTCATAGTCATGTTAGCCTGGGCTACTTATACAAAAAAAGGAAGCACATACACAAACCTGAAAACAAATCTATCCTTCCCCCCACCAAAAAAATCCTCACTTCGTAAGTTCATATGGTGACAAGTTTTACTTCTGAGAGGTAGCACAACCAAGCAAATGAATATTGTACGTGCGCTGAGGCACTTGAGATCACCCCATTTAATTTACAGCAAAAACTCTCCTCTTCAGAATTTCAGTGCTTATGAAGAATTACTATATTAAAACAATGGTCTCAATTTACTTGACAAAATCTTATTCTGACTTGATCCTCTAGACCTTAACTTTTAAGAAAAATGTATTTGTAGCTCAGGCGAGTATTTAGATCCTCAAGAGCTACTGATAAAAGATCAGTGTGGAAAGAAGTATGATTTCTTAAAATTGGGAACATATTTTAGCTTTGTAATTGTGAAATTACACTAGTGATATGAAAAAACATTGTTCTGTTCAGGGTAATTTCATATGTAAAAGGCTCCTGGCTTCATTTTGTGAACTACAAACAGAAAAAGATAGGAATCAGCTTAAGAAGACATGTGATTAAGAACAGTAAAGGATGGCTTCCATAACAGACATAAAATTGCTAACACTTCGCAAGTGAAAGTTTTCTGAGTTACTAAATGGTAGGGTGATCTCAGTCATACACTTGGCTTCATATGAAATGTTTTCATTAAAATTTTAAGTTTTCTTTACAGTAAGAAAAACCTGGAAAACATAGCTCCCAAACTAGCTAAGTTAGAAACTACTAATTTTCTGAATGAAAACAGCACTGTTTTTTATTTTACACCACTGAGTTGAAAGAATAGAAAAAGAAGTACAGTTGGTATAGGGAACTCTTAGGCCATCTATACAGACATCTGAATGACTCTTCTCTACATTTACCATCTTCTGCAACTGCTTGCTTCTGCTTTGTCATTCACGGACATTTCCACCCTGTCAGCTACTGTATCTTCGGACGCTGACTGGACGTGGCCCTCCGACTGTCCTCCAGTATAGGTAGGGGTGCTGTACTTTAAGAGGATCGATTTAAATTGCATCAGAGGTGCATCTGTACGAACACCCATGGGGTCAAAATGAGTTCGGCTTACTCGAAAGCCTGCTTGAGAAAGGTAGCACAAAAACTTTTTTAACCTGCAGCAAGGAAAGGAAAAAAAGAGATTTTGTATCTTATTTAAATCACAATGTCATTAAAATATCAAATATACATTTTGCCATTCACTGGCTATCTTACTTTGGCATATTCATTCCTTTAATGCTGTGTCTGTGGATGTTGTAATAAAAGGGAGGATGTTCAGAACTGACATCAGTCTTTGGCCTTTTAGCTGAAGTTGTGATTGTTTCATTACCTTTTCTCTTTCCTGAAACATACATATATACACAAAATCAGATATAATACCTTTATAGTGACTATTTTTGGCCTGATATTTTCTATCATGAAAGGTTTAAATGTTAACCAGTCTTAGAATAATTTTAGGGCTATAGAATAACCATAGAGATGAGTCTAATTCCCTTAATCTGTATATAAAAAAAGGCTCAGAGACTTTAAATATTTTTAGAACTTATGTTTTACCTTTCTCTAAAAAAGATTTAAGACACCCCTGCTGAAGGTGAGTACCGTGGCTGAATTTATACAATAAACAGAAGTACAACGATGCTCTTAAATTTAACGCTTTTTGGAGTGTACCATAATACCTTTAACCTCCGACAGAGGAATTAACTAGAAGAGATCATTTTTAGAAAATTAGTTGAAGATGCCAACTGAATGTGACTGGTGGGAAGAGCATAAAGTAGTTATTAAACTTAAGTTATTAAGCTCTATATATGTATGTATTTTTAAGATTTATTGGGGGGAGAGAGAGCAGGGTGAGGGTCTGAGAGAGCATCTCAACCAGACTTCACGCTGACCGTGGATGGAGCCTGACATGGGGCTTGATCTCATGACCCTGAAATCATAACCTGAGCTGACGCCAAGAATCAACGCTTGACTGACTGCACCACCCAGAAGCCCCTAAGTTGTCTTTTTAAAAAGCAAAACAAAACCTTACACTTTACAACACTGACATTATAAATCTTAAAATCCTTTTGAAAGGAATCTGCAGTGCCTAACAACCATATTTTGAAGTGCACA
Source organism: Mellivora capensis (assembly GCA_004024625.1). Lineage (NCBI taxonomy): Eukaryota > Metazoa > Chordata > Mammalia > Carnivora > Mustelidae > Mellivora > Mellivora capensis. Next base: position 56,345 of record PISX010001100.1, on the reverse strand, counting down.
TGGACATATCTCAAATTGTAAGAAAAGCCATATAGTATATTCTTATAGCTAAGGAACAAGGTCTTCTAGTTAATTAATGGAATTATTATAAACCATATGTCAAGGGGTACTTGGGCTCAGTCAGTTAAGGCGCAGGTCGTCATCTTCAGGTCCTGGGACTGAGCCCTGCATCAGGCTTCCTGCTCAGCAGTGAGTCTACTTCTCTCTCTCCCTCTGCTCATTCTCTCAAATAATTAAAATCTTCAAAAAAAAAATCATGCTGATGAGAAAATTTAAAAGAATTAGAATAAAAATCTTTATAACTATCAAATATAATTTGGTCTTAGTTTGGTTCACATGGTTCTTCAAAGTCTTACAGTTCTTTCAAGGGGATCACTACATATTAGAGATGTGAACAGGTGCATGTTAATAGAAATTCTGAACAGTGCAAATGACAGATAAACAAGTTTTACTATAATTGTATTGTCTGTATAATGAAAAGGCATTTTAGAGTAGGGCACCAAAGCAATCTGTTCTTTTCCTGCCCTTTTGCTATCTGCATTTTTGCACTGATAAATACTTACATACACACACATACACGTACATACCTACCTTGTGCAATATAGTTATCTGTTGTGGTATCATCTGTAGTTTTAATAAACACACCATATTCTTCTAAAAGCAAATGGGAAAGGATAATATTTTACAGAATAAGAAAGTAACAATTAGAAGTTTAAATAAAAGCTTAGTAAATTCTATCCACACTGCTTTTATGAAATACACGAGATTCTCTGGTAAAAACAGACTGTAAGAATTAGATTTTTTTTAACTGTGTAACAATAATTCTTACTTCTAATGACTTACGAGAATACTAGAATGTCTAATAGTCCCACTCTTGTATCAACAGCCTGATAAAACTACAAAAGCCTATTTACGCTAAAGAGGAAATAAAGGACAAAAATAGCCTTAATGAATAATAAGTGTAAACAACCTTCGTGTCTCAATGGATATTATGAAAATTTCTGGCCACACTAATCTCAGAATTACTTAAGGTTTCTCTTTCTAGAAAGCAGGATAGAAGGTAATAAAATCACAACAGACTTTTAGTTTTTTTTAATCTAAAATTAGGGAAAAGTATATATTTGTATCTTAATAAAACTATTATTCATTTCAGGGCCTGAATATAAATTAGTCACCTTGCTTGTTGAGATTTGAAGGTGCATGAACTGAAAACTGACTTTGAGGAGTGCACTCTGATTCAAAGATTAGTGTCTTTATTAGGGTCTGAATGTCATCTAAACCATGGTGAAAAGATTCAAAGAGCATTCTTTTGAGGAATCCAGTATTGAAAAGGGAACTTGACCTGAAAAAAAGAAAAAATATGGAGAAATGGGTATGAAAAATGTCTGTTAAAAAAGTATAATTTAACTATAAGATATATTAGAGGATGGAGAAAATGCTGAAATTAAAAAAGAATTTATGATTTAATTTAAAATTATTTTCTATTTTTCCCACTCCTTTTATCATGTTAGTTCTCTAATGGGATTAGTCATGGGAATTTCATTCAAAGTAAATCAACAAAGAATTTATTGAACCCTCATGTAAGATGTATGGTATAGAGCCCTATGGTACATGGGGACATGGAGGGGATACCAAAGTAGAAAATACAGTGTTTGCGCTATAATAGCCTATAAATCTAGACAGGCACATAGTGTGATACAGAAGTTTTCATAATGCATATTCCTGTCAGTAAAATCTTAATCCAATGTGTATATGTAGGGTGGAGTGGGCAGGAGTAGATAGATACAGGAGGAGAATCAGATGTTGTAATGGTGATTCATTAAAAACATGGCACAAGGGTAAGTCTGATTTGCTTCCCATTTGAGAATCACGGGTACAACAGACAATATAAATTCCAAGTCAGATAAACCTAGATTTTCATCCTGGCTCCACCACTTACTACCACGTAGCTGGAGTAATTAGTGCTTTTGAGTCTCTTATTCCTCATCATAAAGTAGAAAATAAAACTTCTCAGACTTGTTACGGGAACTAATGAGATAGCACACATAAAATCCTTAGTCTGAAGTATATCCTCAATGAATGAAAGTTACTGTCATTACGTTAGCAGATATAAATGAAAGGATACATGACTTTAAAGTGTCAAATGAATTAATCAATGTAAGATTTACCAAAATGGAATTTAGAATTTTGGGTTAAAGCATTAAAGACAGACTTCAAAGAACACAACTGAATTGGAGCTGGAGAAAGGGGAAGAGACTGCATAAGAGTAAAGACATGAACAGTGGTTTTTTGAATAAGGAAATCCTACAACATGGTTTATAACTCAGTGCTGGAATCAAGAAATCTGAGTTCTGGCCCTGCCTGTAGTACTAATTTTGGGGGCTCACTTTCAGCCAGCACTTAAAAACACTGCCACTGGGTTGCCTGGGTGGCTCAGTCAGTAAGCATCCTGGGATCAAGCCCTATATCGGGTTCCCTGCTCAGCGGCAAGTCTGCTTCTCCCTGTCCCATTCCCCTTGCTTGTGTTCCCTCTCTCCCTTTGTCTTGCTCTGTCAAATAAATAAATAAAATCTTAACGACAACAAAAACCCCTGCCATAAACTTCTCCATAAAATGAGGGAGTTGGGCTAGATCTTCCTTCTGGATCCAGCAACCTGTTACTCCTAATTTCCCCAGTCCTCAGATTAGCGAGAGTAAGAACAACATGTAGCAAGTGCTATAGGCAAGAGAGTACTAAAGGAAAGGCTAGTGAAGTCATTCTTGGTTTAAGAATATGTGCATGAGATGAAGATAAAATAATGGGCACCAGCACAAACATTTACCATTTGAGTTAAATTTTAGATTTAGTAGATGACTAAACCTTGACCTTATAAACAAGGTAGAAATCTGCCATGATTCTTGTCGCAATATTGTTAGGAATCTCAAATTTCTAACAATCTCTAGTAACAACCTAAAAGTAAGGATTCTGATTAAAAACAATTCAACTTTAAGTCACTAAAAACGCAACGGCTAGTTTACTAATGATGCAGCAAAAGCACACATACATTAAATATTTGCAGCTGAGTCCCATCTAAACAGCTTTACCTAAAACAAAAGCAGTCATTTACTTTCACATGCCCTTCTTACTTGAAACTAGTTTCTTTCTTTCTTTTTTTTTTTTTTTTAAAGATTTTATTTATTTATTTGTCAGAGAGAGTGAGCGAGCACAGGCAGACAGAGTGGTAGGCAGAGGGAGAAGCAGGTTCCCTGCCGAGCAAGGAGCCCGATGTGGGACTCGATCCCAGGACGCTGGGATCATGACCCGAGCCGAAAGCAGCTGCTTAACCAACTGAGCCACCCAGGTGTCCCTTGAAACTAGTTTCTTGAAGACCTCTTATATTAGCTGAGTCTTCTACAAAAAGTTATGGTGATCACTTCATAATCACATCCTAGTTCTACAAACTCTAAACTGAAAAAAGCTTTATTCTTACTATTCAGAAATGAATTATCTAGATCACCCAGCCTTCTCTTTGATCCCACTGTCTTATCATTGTAGCAGACTTCTGAGAATAATGGTATAGAAAAATCTGAAAACAAAAAACACCTCAGGTTCATAGGAGTAGAAGAGTCAATTATTTGACTAGACTTAAAAAAAAATTACATTGAAACCTGCTTGTCTTTTACTACACATAATAAAAAAATCAGTATATAAATTTTGAATATAGATCCTTCTTGACCTACAATGGATGGAATTAACGTAAACCCAGGTAAGTTGAAAATATCTTAAACTGAAAATGAATTTAATAGGGCACCCGGGTGGCTCTTGGTTAAGTGTCTGCCTTTGAGTCAGGTTATGATCCCAGGGTCCTGGAATGGAGTACCACATCGGGCTCCCTGCTCAGAGGGGAGTCTGCTTTTCCCTCTCCCTCTGCCCTCCACCCCTGCTGCTTGTGCACTTTATCTCAAATAAATAAAATCTTTTAAAAAAATGCATTTAATAGACTAACCTACTGAACATCATAGCGTAGCCTAATCTACCTTAGACATGCTCAGAAAGCACTTCCACTAGCCAAGAGTGGGCAAAATCATCTAGCACAAAGCCCATTTTCTTATAAAGTATTGACTAGTTCATGTAATTTATTGAATATTATACTGAAAGTGAAAAACAATGGTTCCAAGTGTACTGGTTGTTGACCCTCAAGATTGTGTGACTGGCTTGCTGTTACTGCCCAATATGAGAGAAGACTAGCACATTTTGCTAGTTTGGAAAAGATCAAAATTTAAAATTTGAAATATATTTTCTCTTGAATGTATATTGCTTCTGCACCGCTATAAAAGTTGAAAAATCCCAAGTTGGAAACCATCTGTATATTATTAGGCTTAAGCACATACCATAGAGGTCCAAGTTCTATTGCTGTCTTTCCAGGCATGCTTCCATGACAGTTACAGGGCAGCTGTCTATATGGGTTTTCTGAAAATATTATAAAAAGAAAAATCAAAGGAGAAATGATAATGTAAATAGTAACTTATATTTATAATAATTTGCAGCCACTACATAATGAGGATCTACTATGTGCCAGGTATTATCCTAAGTATTTTACATTGCATTTAAAAATTTTAATCCTTATAACTCTCTGAAGCAGGTACTGTTAAAATCTCAATTATCCAGATCAGAGAATTAAAGCTTAAGAGAGGTCACAGAAATCCATGTCAAATGGCTTATTAGAGGCATAACTTTTACTAGCTTTTTGTCACTATGCTATGTGAAATAATTTCAGTAGGAGAAAATCTTTAGAAGTCCACAAGATACCCATTTAAAATCAGCTGATGGAAGGTATGATTTACATGCGATAAAATGTATACATGGTATGTGAAAAGGTTGATGAGTTTTAACAAATGGATATAACCATGTAACCAACATCCCATCAAAATAAAGACATTTGTCATTAGTTGCTTCTTCTGCAATGGGAAGAAAACAAATTACTCCCTAGGCTTCATTCATATTCAGCCCCCAAAATATAGGCTGGAAGAATCATAATTCAGTTTAAAGAACAATGAGAGCCCTGATATAATCCCAAGGAAATTGGAGAAGTACTAGCATATTCTTAGTTTCCAAAATGGGCAATATTCCACTATGGACTGTTCAGTTCCCTAAGCCCTAGAATAGTTATTTTAAATCATGCTCACCCACTAACTTCCCTCAGGCCATTCTTGGGTTATTATTCACTTTCTTGAAATGGCCTGATCTGATCAATCAGTCCTAGATATATATCCACAATTCAGAATTATGGTGGGAGGGACATAGGTCTATAGCCATGCTATCGGACATCGCTCTTATCAAGGTAATTAAAGGGGATAATGCACAGACCTGAGATCTTACTTTAGATTTACTTGAAGGCTTCTTCCCTGTTTTTACTAGATCTACTTTTCAGTAAGCCTTAAAGAATGTTATCATCAACATTGGATTCCTTAAGAACTATGTTCCTCAAACATCATGTGAATATATTCAAGAAGTCTTCCCTCAAACCATTAAATAAGTAAATTATAATACCATAGTCAGTATTACCCCAATTAGGACAATTTATATTTACAGTTCTGTCAGTTATACCCACTTACCACAGGTAGGCAGCACACACATGAATTTTTATTAGTCAGTTTGTTTCCAGATGCATTTATAAAACTCTCCCATCGTATCAATGTATGTCTTTTCCTAAGCCTCTTGCCTAGGATTTCTCAGTGCTAGGCCAGCAATAGCAAATTCCCTCTTTGACAGGTCAGAACTATCATTTCAAGTCACCAGTAGCAAAAAATGAAGGGGTATATACCATGTCATCATTATATAGGCTATGAAGACAATTCGAGATGAGGATTAAAAAAATATTCGGAGACTTCTATTTAAATGCAATAGAGTGAACAGGTATGTTCTCTTTTCTATCCTTTAAAGCATTATTAAAATGAGAACAAAAGAATAAAAGTCAAACCCAAGGATAAATAAAATGGGAGCAGTGGTAACAAAAGATAGTAAGAGATGTCAATAAAATTTTCGAAGTGGAAATAAGGTACACAAGGGGATAGAGGATTTAGCAGTCCAGACAATGCTAAAGCTAAGCCTGAAATGGGCAGACAGGCTACCAATAACACAAGGAAGCCCTCTAGTGCTTTGGGACCCGAGAAAGACCTAAGAATGGAAGGTATTGATCATCTTGGAAGATGCGTATGGGGCAGTAGTGCACAAAGAAGCCTGGCTGAAAATTTTTAAGGGGTTTAAGACCTTTAATATTTCTTTAACACCCACAATCAGACTTCTGTGCTTCCTCATTCCAAAAAATGAAGTTAATCTTAGGTGAGGCTGAACCATGGAGGACCTGGAACCAGAGGCATCAGTCATAGTTGAGAGTAAGATTTATGAAAAGAGAGGGATTAAGTAAAAGACATCATAAATGGTAAGACCTTCCAAGTCTCCTTCTCCAGCATGGCTCCTAGAAAGCTGATGGAAGATTCAAGTTTACTCTAGAAAAACTTACCAATACAAGAGAAAAAATATATTCATTTTCATCTGGGGGATGCCCTTGTGAAAGGGCAGACTAGTGCCTTCTCATTAGAGTCAAATATATCAGTCTATAAGCCCTGACTCCAGTGCTTCCAAAAAACTTTCAGTGTGGAGAGACAACCAAGAACCATTAGACATTTGAGATGTACCATGACAGAGAACAAAATTACAACACAGAAAGAAATTGTTAGGAAAGAGAAGAACTAAAACAACAAAATAACAAACAACAATATGAAACTGAACTGAAAACATCTACTCTCCCTTAAATAAAAATATACCCAATTATAGCCAATATTCTTAGAGAGCTACAATCTGATTTTGTATCTCTGAAACAAGAACAGGACACTATTAAAAAAGAAACAGTGAGAAAATATGAAGTAACTTAAAAACTGACAAAATATGACAAATTTAAAAAGGAGAGTTGGAAAATAACAATCAGGGAAATTATAAAGTAGAACCAAATGCCCAAGAAATGAAAAGACTGTCCAATTGGGGCCATATTCTACTATGGACTCTTCAGATCACTTAAGCCCCAGAATAGTTATTTTAAATTTTTAAATTTATTTATTTGTCAGAGAGAGGGAGAAAGAGCGAGCGAGCACAGGCAGACAGAGTGGCAGGCAGAGGCAGAGGGAGAAGCAGGCTCCCTGCTGAGCAAGGAGCTCGATCCCAGGATGCTGGGATCATGACCTGAGCCGAAGGCAGCCGCTTAACCAACTGAGCCACCCAGGCGTCCCCAGAATAGTTATTTTATTTTTATTTTTTTTTTTTAAGATTTTATTTATTTATTTGACAGAGAGAGACACAGTGAGAGAGGGAACACAAGCAGGGGGAGTGGGAGAAGGAGAAGCAGGCCTCCCACAGGGCAGGGAGCGTGATGTGGGGCTCGATCCCATGACCCCGGGATCATGACCTGAGTGGAAGGCAGACGCTTAAAGACTGAGCCACCCAGGTGCCCCTAGAATAGTTATTTTAAATCACACTCTCCCACTAACTTCCCTCAGGCCATTCTTAGGTCATCATTCACTTTCTTGGAATTCCCCTACTGGGTATTTCCCTAAAGAATAGGAAAACACTAATCTGAAAAGATACATGCACCCTTATACTTATTGCAGCATTACTTAGAATAGCCAAGATATGGAAGCAACCTAAGCATCCATCAATAGATGAATGGATAAGGAAAATGTATTTATATATATTCTCGCACAATGGAACATTATGCAGTCATAAAAAAGGATAAGATTGTACCATTTAAGACAACAAGGTTGGACCTTATTGACCTAGAGGGTATTAAGCTAAGTGAAATAAGTCAGACTGAGAAAGACAAATACCATATGATTCCACTGAAGTGGAATCAAAAAAATTTTAAAAACCCCACAAATGAATAAACAAAAAGCAGAGTTAGACTCATAAATACAAAGAAAAACTGATGTTTGCCAGAGGGAAGGGAGGATGGCTGAAGGGGAAAGGGAGATATAGGCCTCCAGTTAGGAATAAGTAAATCATGGGAATAAAAGTCACAGCATAAGAAATACAATCAGTGATACTGTAATACTGATGTAATGGGACAGATGGTAGCAATACTTGTGGCGTAATGTAGAAATTTGTCAAGATCACTAAGTAATACACCTAAAAATAACAACATTGTGTGTCAACTATACTCAAAAAAGAACAATTAAAAAAAATGTGGTATATATGTGATAGAATATCATTCAGCCATGAAAAAGAGGGAAACCCTGCAATTTGTGACGTGAATGAAACTTAATGGCATTATACTAACTGAAATAAATCAGACAGAGAAAAATACTTTATGATCTCACTATATGTGAAATCTGAAAAAGTTGAACTCATAGTAACAGAGTAGATTGCTATTTACCAAGACCCAGGGGTGGGGGAAATAAAGAGATATTGGTAAAAGGCTATAAATTTTCAGTTATAAGATGATGTGGGCATCTAATAATGTACAATGTGGTGATTATAACAATGCTAGATTGTATCATTGAGATTTACTAAAGAGAGTAGATCTTAAGTGTTCTTATTACACACACACACACACACACACACACACGTAACTGTGAGGTCATGAAAGTGTTAACCATTCATACTGTGGTAGTTCACTATATAGTTCACTATACATGTACATGAAATCAATGATACGCATTGTACACCTTAAAGTTACACAGTTCTTGTCAATTATATCTGAATAAAGCTGGTAAAAACATGTAAGTTCTAAAGGAAGGACCTCGCCTCTGAAAGAAAAGAAAGAATAGAAGAGTTAAGAGAAAAAATTTTCCAGGGCTGGGAAGGTGGTTGGAATAAGAAGACCCTAAGCTTACCTTGTCCCATGGATACAGTTAGATAACACTCATGTCATCACAAATAATCCAGAACACAACCCGGAGACTGGCAGAACAAAGTCCACAACAAAAGGTAGAGAAGAGGCCACACTGAAGAGGGTAGGAAGGGCAGAAATGCGGTGGAGAGCAAACCAGCATCCTTGTCACACATGGGGAGGGAGCCACTGGAGTGGAAATGGGAGAGAAACTCCTACCTGGGAGCTCACACACGGAAAAGAGATACCCATAACATTTGGCTTTGAAAGGGAGAGGGGCTGAATTTCTTGAGTTTTAGAACCAGTGGGGCTTAAAGCCCGGCATTTTAAAAATCAGCAGGCTCAGTTCTGGGAGAGCCTGGAGGGCAACAGGAAGTTCAGACCCTACCCAAAAAGAGGCAGCTTGACAAAGAGCCCACAGACATTCAGCAAAGAAGTAATTTGAAAAATTCAGCAATTTTTGGTGAATTTTTGCTGAAAACTCAGCAATTTGAAAAATGCCTGAGACAGTGGGGAGGGAGAGTAGTTTACTCATTTCAGATCATGTCCTAGAGGGGCAGGGATTGCTAAGGGACTTCTCTAGGACATATTCAAAAAAAGGAAAAAAAAATCTTTTTTTTCCCCCTTTGAATACCTATCCCATGAATACTCTATTCAGCAAGGCTATCATTCAGAACAGAAGGTCAGATAAAGTTTCTCAGACAAACAAAAGCTGAAGGAGTTCATGACCACTGAGTCAGCCTTACAAGAGATGTTAAAAGGGGACTCTTGAGAAGAAAGGACTGTAAGTAAGAGTAAGAGATGTAGGAAACACCAAAACAATAAAAGCGTATCTTTAAGGGGCGCCTGGGTGGCTCAGGGGGTTAAAGCCTCTGCCTTCGGCTCAGGTCATGATCTCAGGGTCCTGGAATTGAGCCCCGCATCGGGCTCTCTGCTCAGTAGGGAGCCTGCTTCCTCCTCTCTCTCTCTCTGCCTGCCTCTCTGCCTACTTGTGATCTCTATCTGTCAAATAAATAAAATCTTTAAAAAAAAAAAGCGCATATCTTTAAAAATATATCTTTAGGGGCACCAGGGGGGCTCAGTGGGTTAAGCCTCTGCCTTGGGCTCAGGTCATGGTCTTAGGGTCCTGGGATTGAGCCCCGCATCAGGCTCTCTGCTCAGCGGGGAGCCTGCTTCCCCTTCTATCTCTGCCTGCTGCTCTGTCTACTTGTGATCTCTCTGTCAAATAAATAAATAAAATCTTTAAAAATCAGTCAAGGGATTCACAAAATAAAAAAACATAAAATATGACACTATATAGCTAAAATAGTGGAGAGAGAGGAGTAAAGAATGGGTTCAAACTTAAATGACCATCAATTTAATATAGACTGCTATATGCAGAAGATGTTATATACAAATCTAATGGTGACCACAAATCAAAAACCAATAGATATGCAAAGAATAAAGAGAAAGGAATCCAAATATATCACTAAAGACAGTAAATTATGAAAAAGAGCAAGAGAAGGACCAGAGAAGTACAAAACAAGTACCAAAATGGCAGTAAATAGAAAATCTATCAATAATTACTTTCAATGTAAATAGACTAAGTTCTCCAATCAAACAAAACAGGGTGATGGAACTGTTAAAAAAAAAAATGAGATCCATCTATATGCTGCCTACAAGACTCATTTCAGACCTAAAGATACAGGCCAATTGAAAGTGAGGATGTAGAACCATTTATCTTGTAAATGGATGTCAAAAGAAAGCTGGTGTAGCAATATTTGTATTGAACAAAACAGACTTTAAAACAAAAACTAACAAGGAGACAAAGAATACTACATAATAATAAAGGGGACAATCCAAAAAGAAGATACAATAATTGTAAATATTTATGCACCCAACATGGGAGTACCAAATACATAAAAACAGTTAATAAACATAAAGGAACTGATAGTAATACAGTAATAGGAGACTTCAACATCCCACTTACATCAATGGACAGATCATACAAACAACAAATATATTAGAAACCAAATCTAAATCCAACAATATATTCAAAGCATCATTCATCATAATCAAGTGGGATTTGTTCCCAGTATTTCAAGGATGATTCACTATTCACCAAATCGATCAATATGATACATCACATCAACAAAAGAAAGGATAAAAACCATATGATAATTTTAATAGATGCAGAAAAAGCAACTGACAAAGTATACCATCCATTCATGGTAAAAACCCTCAACACAGTAGGTTTAGAGGAAACATTCCTCAACATAATAAAGGCCTTATATGAAAAACCCACAGCTAACACCACACTCAGTGGGGAAAACTGGTTTTCCCCTCAGGTCACAAACAAGACAAAAGGATACCAGCTCTTGCCATTTTCATTCAACAGAGTACTGGAAGTCCTAGTCACAGCAATCAGACAACAAAAAGAAATAAAAGGTATCGAAAGTGGTACGGAAAAAGTCAAACTGTCACTATTTGCAGATGACAGGAAACTCTATATAGAAAACCCTAAAAATTCCACCAAAAACGGGCAGAACTGATAAATGAATTCAGTAAGGTTGCAGGATACAAAATCAATGTACAGAAATCTGTGCATTTCTATACTCTAATAACAACACAGCAGAAAGAGAAATTAAGAAAACGATTCCATTGGGGCACCTGGGTGGCTCAGTGGGTCAAGCATCTGACTCTTCCTTTTGGCTCAGGTCATGATCTCATGGTCATGAAATTGAGCCCCATCTCAGACTCTACACTGGGCGTGGAGCCTACTTAAGATTCTCTCTCGCTCTCTATGTCCCTCCCCTCTTTCTCTCAAAAAAGAAAAAGGAAGAAAGAAAGAAGCAGAGAGACGAAAACAATCCCAATTACAATTGCACTAAAAGTAATAAAATACCTAGGAATAAACTTAATCAAAGAAGTGAAGAGCCTATACTCTGAAAAATATAAAACAATGATGAAAGAAACTGAAGATCACATAAAGAAATGGAAAGACATCCCATGCTCATCGACTAGAACAAATGTTGTTAAGATGTCCATACTATACAAAGCAATCTACAGATTAAATGTAATCTCTATCAAAATACCAACAAGTTTTACAGAACTAGGACATCCTAAAATTTGTATGGAACCACCAAAGACCCTGAGTAGCCAAGGCAATCTTGAAAATGAAAAACAAAACGAGAGGTATCACAATTCCAGATTTCAAGTTATATTACAAAGCTGTAGGAATCAAAAGTATGGTATCGACACAAAAACAGACACATAGATCAATGGAACAGAACAGAAAGCCCAAAAACAAACCCACAGTTAAATGGTCAATTAATCTTTGACAAAGGAGGCAAGAATGTGTTATGGGAAAAAGTCTCTTCAGCAAACGGTGTTGGGAAAACTGGATAGCTACATGGAAAAGAATGAAACTGGGCCACCTTCTTACATCAGACACAAAAATAAACTTATAATGGATTAAGAACTTAAATGTGAGACAGGAAACCATAAAAATCCTAGAAGAGAGCACAGGCAGTAATTTCTCTGAAACTGGTCATAACAGTATCCTCCTATGTCTGTCTTCTGAGGCAAGGGAAACAAAAGCAAAAATAAACTCCTGTGACTACATCAAAATAAAAAGCTTGTGCACAGCAAAGGAAACAACCAACAAAACAAAAAGACAATCTACTGAGTGGGGGAAGATATTTGCAAATGATAAACCCAATGAAGGGTTAGTAACCAAAATACAGAAAGAACTTATACAACTCAACACCAAAGGCCCCCAAATAACTCCCCAAAATTAGGAGACTTAAACAGACAATTCTCCAAAGAAGACACACAGATGGCCAACAGACACATGGAAAGATGCTCAATGTCACTCAGGAAATGCAAATCAAAACCACAGTGAGGTAACAACTCATACCTGTTAGGATGGCTAAAATAAAAAACTCAAGAAACAACAAGTGTGGGCAAGGATGTGGAGAAAAAAGAACCCCTGTGTACTGTTGGTGGGAATGCAAACTGGTACAGCCACTGTGGAAAACAGTATGGAGGGTCCTCAAAAAATTAAAAATAGAACTACCCTATGATCACCCTACAATCAGTAATCGCACTACTGGGCATTTACCAAAAGGATATGAAAACACTAATTTGAAGGGATATATACACCCCTATGTTTACTGCAGCCAAACTATGGAAACAGTGCAAATGTCCACTGATAGATGAATGGATAAAGAAGATGTGGTACACACACACACACACACGAATATTATTCAGCCATAAGAATGAAATTTCGCGGGACGCCTGGGTGGCTCAGTTGGTTAAGCGGCTGCCTTCTGCTCAGGTCATGATCCCAGCATCCTGGGATAGAGTCCCACATCGGGCTCTGCTCGGCAGGGAGCCTGCTTCTCCCTCTGTGTATGCCTGTGCTCGCTCTCTTGCTCTCTCTCTCTCTCTCTCTGATGAATAAATAAAATCTTAAAAAAAAAAAAATGAAATTTCGCTATCTGCGACTTATATGGATTTAGAGTATAATTCTGAAATAAGCCAGTCAGATAAAGACAAATATTGTAAGATTTCACTCATATGTGGAATTTAAGAAACGAACAAAGGAAGAAAAAAAAGACAAACGAGAAAACAGACTTTTAACTATAGAGAACAAACAGATGGTTACCAGAGGAAAGGTGGGATGGGAGATGTGTGAAATAAGTGAAGGGGATTAGGTGTGCAATTGTCTTACTGAGCACAGAGTAATGTATGGAACTACTGGATCACTATATTGTACACCAGAAACTAATATAGTAATATATATGAACTGTGCTGAAATTTTTAAAAACTGGGGCACCTGGGTGGCTTAGTCATTAAGCGTCTGCTTTCAGCTCAGGTCATGATCCCAGGGTCTTGGGATCGAGTCCCATGGTGAGCTCCCTGCTCAGTGGAGAGCCTGCTTCTCCCTCTACCTGCTACTTCTACTTGTGCACACGCTCTCTGTCAAATTAATATATAGAAACTTAAAAAAAAATTTCCTAGAACTGAAGAACTCAAGATTCCTTTCTTTAAAAAAGATTTTATTTATTATTTATTTATTTGTCAGAGAGAGAGCGAGCGCACAGGCAGGCAGAGGCACAGTGAGAAGCAGGCTCCCTGCCGAACAAGGAGCCCGATTTGGGACTCAATCCCAGGACCCTGGGATCATGACCTGAGCCGAAGGCAGCTGCTTAACCAACTGAGCCACCCAGGTGTCCCAGAACTCAAGTTTCTTAAAGGTCTCACAGATTACCCAAGGACAATGAATTAAAAGATGACCCACATAGTATCACAAAATTTTAGAATATTGGGTAAACAAAAGATATGTTAAGACCATTCATAGGAGAAAAAAAATCACAAATGATTAGATGTAAGAACAATAGCAAAGGGGTGCCTGGGTGGCTCAGTCAGTTGAGTGTCAGCCAGACTTGGTTTCAGTTCAGGTCACGATCTCGGGGTGATGAGAGGGAGCCTCGAGCTGGGCTCCATGCTCAGCTCTCAGTCTGCTTGAGATCCTTCTCCTCCATCCCCACGTCTCCCTCTGCTCATGTGTTCTCTCTCTCGCAAATAAATAAAATCTTAAAAAAAAAAATAGCAGGCTTCTCAATATTAATACTTGAGGCTAGAAGACAAGGAAATAATAATACCTTAAGCATTCTGAAGAAAAACAATTTACAACCTACAATTCTATACTTTGCCACATAATCCCTCTCAGGAAGCCACAGGAAAAAGTGCTCATTCAAAACAAGAAAACAGACAAAGATAATAGAAAAATACATAAGATCCAGATGTAGGAGATTCATCCGATGGAGAAAGCCAAAGCAATTACCAGGATGCCCCTTAAAGGCCTCCAGAGGACTTAAAAATAAACCACCCAAAGGAAAGCAGAAGTACTATCTCTGGGGGGAGTGAAACTGGAACCGAAGATTACCAAATGTACTTACCCATGTAGAAAGGAGCACTGAAACTGTAGCATAGAGTTTGGGAATAGAGTATGAAAAGTGAACATATACAAAAAAAGGAAACAAAAGCAGTAATTAATAATTCTGGAGTTCTCAAAGAGTTACATACAAAAAGAAACATTATTACAGCATATTAACTGGTTCATCTGTGTTGAAGCAGCCTTCTAAAAGAGCAGAAATGACTTCTGTCCCCTGGTATTCATACGCTTGTGTAGTCCCTTCTTCCCCTTCTTCTCAACTGTGAGATCACCGAATCTAGAGTTCATTTCTAATTACTAAAATACGGCAAAAATGATGGATACTATTAGATTAGATTATGAAGACCATGACTTCTGTCTAGCTTTCTTTCGCTTTCTCTCTAGTTCTTCCTGGATCATTCTGATGAAGCAAGCTACATGTTGTGAGCTGCTGGATGAAGAGGAATGTGTGATTAGGAACTGAGGAAGCTTCTGAGCAGCCAGCAAGGTGCTGAGGTCTTCAGTCTAACAACCTACAAGGATCTGAATCTAGGCAACAGCCACGTGAATAAGCTTGTAAGGAGATCCTTCCCCAGTCAGGCTTTGATCGCAGCCTCGGCAAACACCTTAACTGCAGCCTTGTGAGGGACCCTGCACTAGTGGACCCAGCTATGTCATTCCTGGATTCTTAATTCAGAACAACTAGGAGATAATAAATGCTGTTGTTTTAAGTCACTAAATGTCAGAGTAATTTGTTACACAGCAACAGATAATACAACTTTGAATAATAATTTCATATTCATAAAAATATAAACACTGAATATTGATTTAGCTAACCCTGGAGAGGGAAAGCACATGCATATAACTTGGTTGGTTGAAGAAGCTGAATCCTCTTCTTCCATAGAAGGAACTTATAGGTAGTTTAAGCATGCCATTTAGAAACAGGGATATAAATATTAGAAGCAATAGCTGTTGAGATTTTAGCTGGTAACTTCAGGGAGCATGGCAGAGATCCTTATTACTACGACTATGGAACTAAGGTGTCTGGGTGCTTCAGTCAGTTAAGCATCTGCCTTTGGCTCAGGTCAAGATTCTAGGGTCCTGGGATTGAGGGAACCCCAGTTAGGTTCCCTGCTTAGTGGGGAGTCTGCTTCCCCCTCTCCCTCTGTGTGTGTGCTCTCTTTCTCTTCTTGCTCTCTCTCAAGTAACTAAATAAAATCTTAAAATACTGTGGAACTAGTTGACTTTTTAAACAATGTATTACAAGTTGATAAAATTACAGAAAATTCTGAGTGAGCTAACTTCTCTAAAAAACATACTCATTTACACTCTTTAAGTCCTGTATGATTACAAGCAAAATGCAGAAAATAAATCATTTTTTTAAAAATAATAAATCATTTCTTTACAGCAATTTATTAAGTAAGAAATTCTTGGAGTGCCTGGGTAGGCCAGGTGGTTTCTGCCTTCTGCTCGGCTCATGATCCTGGGGTCCTGGGATCAGGCCCTATTATCAGGGTCTCCCTGCTCAGCAGGGAGCCTGCTTCTCCCTCTCTTTCTGCCAGACTCTCTCAAATAAATAAAAATCTTAAAAAAAAAAAAAATCCTTTAAAATGTTTGATTAAGAATAAGGAAAAAAAGGGGCACCTGGGTGGCTCAGTGGGCTAAACCCTCTGCCTTCAGCTCAGGTCATGATCTCAGGGTCCTGGGATCGAGCCCCACATTGGGCTCTCTGCTTGGCAGGGAGCCTGCTTCCCCCCCCCCCCCCCCCCCCCTGCCTCTCTGCCTACTTGTGATCTCTGTCTGTCAAATAAATAAATAAAATCTTTTAAAAATTAAAAAAAAAAAAGAATAAGGAAAAAAAAAAAAACTACTATGTAGGTAAAAGTCCAAAAGCATAAAGCAAAATGAAAGACTTCTGTCAGAGAAGGAAAGGGGTTAGATTTTTATGGATTCAGGATCAAATTTGAACAGAGTGTATTTGACTTTAGCTACTTGTTGATAATGTAAAACACAATACAGTGAGAGATGAAACATAAAAAATTCAATGTAAGAATTGATTCATCATTTCTAAGGCAAGAATATGATCAGTAATATTGGGTATGAGGTAAAAAGAAACACTGAGGTTCTTTTTTTTTTTCCTGAGGTGAAATCCACACGACTGCTATCCTTTTAAACTTAAAATATCTATTATTTTTTATATAAAGGAAAATTGAATTAGGAAAAAATGAAAAAGAAACCACAGGTCATTAAACCATTTTCTTAGTTATCCAGGAGAACCAAAGCCTTCCAAAGTTTCACTAAAGATATTATTGAAAACCTGCATTTTATTTTTTCATTTATTCTTAAATATTTTATTATTTTTTTAAAGATTTATTTATTTGAGAGAGGGAGAGAGCGTGTGCATGGGTACTCACGTGCACAAGTGGGAGAGGGAGAGAGAATCCCAAGCCCGTTGCGGGACTCAATCTTATAACCCTGAGACTATGACCTGAGCTGAAATCAAGAGTCAGATGGATGGTCAGCCAACTGAGCCATCCAGGCGTCCTTTTTATTTTAAATAATCTCTACACCCAACATGGAGCTTGACTGTACAACCCTGAGATCAAGAGTTGTAAGCTCCACTGACTGAGCCAGGCTGGTGTCCCAAAAACCTCTATTTTACGGGGTTTTTTTTTTTTTTTAAAGATTTTTATTTATTTATTTGACAGACGGAAATCAGAGAAGCAGGCAGAGAGAGAGGAGGAAGCAGGCTCCCTGCTGAGCAGAGAGCCCGATGCGGGGCTCGATCCCAGGACCCCAGGATCATGACCTGAGCCGAAGGCAGAGGCTTTTAACCCATTGAGCCACCCAGGCGTCCCTAAACCTCTATTTTAAAAAACCAGAGTGGATTCTTTAACTCTTCTGATTCTATTGTATTAAAAACAAGATTAGGGGGCGCCCGGGTGGCTCAGTGGGTTAAGCCGCTGCCTTCGGCTCAGGTCATGAACTCAGGGTCCTGGGATCGAGTCCCGCATCGGGCTCTCTGCTCAGCAGGGAGCCTGCTTCCCTCCCTCTCTCTCTGCCTGCCTCTCTGCCTGCTTGTGATCTCTGTCAAATAAATAAATAAAAAATCTTAAAACAAAACAAAACAAAACAAGATTAGGATGGTGGGCTGAGCATTGAAACCAACTTTTTTCCTTCAACTTATCTTCTTATTCTAAATCTCTAGATATGATGGAAAAGCTTTTTTAAAAAAGATTTTATTTATTTATTTAACACAGAGAGAGAAAGACAGAGACACAAAGAGAGACAGAGAGAGGGAGTGTGAACACAAGTGGGTAGAGCAGCAGGCAGAGGGCGAGGGAGAAGCAGACTCCTCCTGGTCCCCTCACTGAGCATAGAGCCTGATGTGGGGCTCAATCCCAGGACCCTAGGATCATGACCTGAGCCAAAGGCAGATGCTCAACCAACTGAGACACCCAGGCACCCCATAAAAGACATTTTTATGATTAATTCCTAGATAGTGCTAGAAAATAAGGTGAGCCAGCACACATTCCAAACTGTTCAGAACTTTCTGAAAGCCTAAAAACTGAGAGACCATACCACTGGAAGAAAACCACAGTGGAGAGAATAGCTATTAGAGGCAGAAAGAGCCTTTGAGGGTTAGTTGAACCTATAAGGCAAATGAACATAACTGGAGTAGCTCTAGGATAATTACAGGGGTTGTTTGGAAAACTCTATTTGAAACAGCTAATTATATTATTCTAATTCATGATTAGTAGATTACAGACAATATATGCCTCCAGTTTGAGGTGATAAAGATGGGGTTAGGTTGGAGAAGCAAGACAGTGCCCTATGTCTGATGAAAAATACTTCTCTACAGACTCAGAAAGCTCAATGAATTCCAATTAGGATAAACATAAAGAGATCCACTCAGACATATTGTAACTAAACTGCTGAAAGCCACAAAGAGAAAATCTTGAAAGCAATAAGAGAAAAATAATTTACCAAGTACAAGGGAACAAAAATACAAGGACTGACTGACTTCTCATCAGAAATAATGGAGGCCAAAAGGCACTGGGATGCTATATTCAAAGTGCTGAAAGCAAAAAACCTCCTGTCAACCAGTAATTCTACATTCAGCAAACTATCCTTTAAAAAGGAAAGTTAGGGGGCTGAGGCAAGATGGCAGAGGAGTAGTGGACTAAAACGACATCAGCTCACAGGAGTTCAGCTAGATATCAAACCATTCCGAACACCTACAAACCCAACAGAAGATCGAATTGAAGAGCAGAAATTCTAGAAACAGAAAACTGACCACTTTCTGAAAGGATGTACGGAGTGAATCTGAAGCCATGGGAAGATAGACCGTGGGGGGAGGGGCCGGCTCCCGGCAAGCGGTGGAGCAGCAGAGCACAAAATCTGAACTTTTAGAAGTCAGGTCCACTGAGGGACATCACTCCAGGAGCTAGGTGAGGGTGGAGCCCTTATGGGGACAGTGTGGTCTCAGGTCCCACAGGGTCACAGAAGTACTGGGGGTGTCTGAGTGTAGCAGAGCTTGTAGGTACTGGAGTGGGGAAGCCAACTACAGAGATGGAGCTGCGGAGTGTGCTCTCAGCTTGGGGTTACCTTAAACCGTGATCCACGGCTCAGTCAGAACACTGCTCTTTGAGCAGGGACCCCAAAAGTGGCAGATCCAGGGAGACTCACCTTCTTCCTCTGGAGACAGGGATCTGCTGGGTTTGGAGAATCCAAACGGGGCTGTGTGCCAGAGATAGAAATGCTTGGTCACAGGCCGGGTGAGCTCAGAGTGCGGTTGGAGACCAGGGAGACAGGAGTGATTGACCGCTTTTCTCCAAGGGTGCACTGAGGAGTGGGGCCTCGAGTTCTGGGCTCCTCTAGGCTGGAGATTGGGAGGCCATCACTTTCATTCCCACCCTCTAGAGCTCTACAGAAAATGTTCAGGGAACAAAAACTGAGAGCGAACTTGAGCAGATTTCTTAGCCTGGCCCCTCTCGAGGTGGCGCAATTCTGCCTCCGACAAAGACATTTGAGAATCACTACAACAGGCCCCTCCCCCAGAAGATCAGCAAGAACATCCAGCCAAGACCATGCTCATCAATAAAGGAGAAAAGTGGAATTCCAGAGATAGGGGAAAGCAATGCATGAAATTCATGGCTTTCTCCCCATGATCCTTTAGTCTTGCAAAGTTAAGTTTTTTTAAGTTTTATTTTTTTCTTATTCTAATTTTTTAAAACCTTTCCTTTTTCTTCTTTTAACGTTTTTAAACTCATTTATCTTAACAATACCTTTCTAATAAAAGTCAAGATGGATAAAAGAGCTCAATGTGAGGCAGGAATCTGTCAGAATCCTAAAGGAGAACATAGGCAGTAACCTCTCTGACACTGGCCACAGCAACTTCTTTCAAGATATGTCTCCAAAGGTAAAGGAAACAAAAGCGAAAATGAACTTTTGGGACTTCATCAAGATCAAAAGCTTCTGCACAGCAAAGGAAACAGTCAAAAAAACAAAGAGGCAACCCACAGAATGGGAGAAGATATTCGCTAATGACACTACAGAAATTCAAGATCTATAAAGAACTGATATCCAAAAGACCTATAAAGGGCTGATATCCAAGATCTATAAAGAGCTCCTCAAACTCAACACACAAACAGATAATCATGTCAAAAAATGGGCAGAAAACATGAACAGACACTTCTCCAAAGAAGACATACAAATAGCTAACAGACACATGAAAAAATATTCATCATCACTAGCCATCAGGGAGATTCACGTCAAAACTTCATTGAGATACCACCTTACGCCAGATAGAATCGCCAAAATTAACAAGACAGTAAACATTGGAGAGGATGTGGAAAAAGGGGAACCCTCTTACACTGTTGGTGGGAATGCAAATTGGTGCAGCCACTTTGGAAAATAGTGTGGAGATACCTTAAGAAATTAAAAATAGAGCTTCCCTATGACCCTGCAATTGCACTATTGGGTATTTACCCTAAAGATATGCATGTAATGAAAAAAAGGGCCATCTGTATCCCAATGTTCATAGCAGCAATGGCCACAGTTGCCAAACTGTGGAAAGAACCAAGATGCCCTTCAACGGACGAATGGATAAAGAAGCTATGGTCCATATATACTATGGAGTATTATGCCTCCATCAGACAGGATGAATACCCAACTTTTTTTTAATCAACACGGCCGGGACTGGAAAAGGTTATGCTGAGTGAAATAAGTCAAGCAGAGAGCGTCAATTATCATATGGTTTCACTTACTTGTGGAGCATAAGGAAAAACATGGAGGACATGGGGAGATGGAGAGGAGAAGTGAGTTAGGGGAAACTGGAAGGGGAGATGAACCATGAGAGACTGTGGACTCTGAGAAATAAACTGAGGGTTTTGGAGGGGAAAGGTGTGGGAGGTTGGATGAGCCTGGTGTGTATTATGGAGGGCACATATTGCATGGAGCATGGGTGAGGTGCATAAATAATGAATTCTGGAACACTGAAATTTAAAAAAATAAATAAAAATTTTAAAAACCCCAATAACCTTTCTAAAAAAATCTTTTTAAACCTTCATTATTATACTCCTATTTTATCCTTCATTATACTTAACCTTATTTTTTGTGTACACATAGGGGTTTTTTTCTTAAAAAATTTTTTGGATACAATTTCTTCTAATAGATCAAAATATACCCTAAATCTAGCACAGGGCCTGAGCACATTCCTCTCTTTTTTTTTTTTCTTCCTTTTTCCAACTAACTTATCAATTCCTTTTTTAGAATTTTTTAAAAAATTTTCATCTTTACAGTTATATTCCATCCCTTCATCATGTTTACCCTTATTTTTGAACATATGTTTTTACTTTAAAATTTCAAGAGGTAGTTTCTTCTAAGAGACCAAAATACACCCAAAATCAAGTGGGTGGCTCTGTTCTAGTCCCTAGTCTAATACACACACACACACACACACACACATATATATATATATATTTTTTTTTAAATTTCTTTTTACCCCCTTTGTTCTACCCCCAGTTTGTGGTCTCTTCTGATTTGGTTAGTGTACATTTTTCTGAGGTCTTTGCCACCCTTTTAGTATTTTATTCTCTCGTTCATTTTTTTTTTTTTCTTTAAAGATTTTACTTATTTATTTGACACACAGATCACAAGTAGGCAGAGAGGCAGGCAGAGAGAGACGAGGAAGCAGGCTCCATGCTGAGCAGAGAGCCCAATGTGGGGCTTGATCTCAGACCCTGGGATCATGACCAGAGCCGAAGGCAGAGGCTTTAACCCACTGAGCACCCAGGCACCCCTCTCGTTCATATATTCTTATCTAGATAAAATGACAAGGTGGAAAAACTCACTACAAAAAAAAAAAAAAAAAAAAGAACAAGAGGCAGACTGATGGCTAGGGACCTAATCAATACAGGCACTGGTAATATGTCAGATCTAGAGTTCAGAAAGACGATTCTCAAGGTGCTAGCTGGGCTTGAAAAAAGGCATGGAAGATATTAGAGAAACCCTGTCTGGAGAAATAAAATCCCTTTATGGAAGAATAAAAGAACTAAAATCTAAAGCTGGTATTAATGAAGTGCAATCAAGAATGGAGGCTCTTACTGGTAGGATAAATGAGGCAGAAGAGAGAATTAGTGATATAGAAGACCAAATGATGGGGAAAAAAGAAGCTGAGCAAGAGAAACAACTACTGGACCATGAGGAGAGATTCAAGAGATAAATGATACCATAAGATGAAACAATATTAGAATAATTGGGATTCCAGAAAAAGAATAAAGAGAGAAAGGGGCAGAAAGTATACTGGAGCAAATTATAATAGAGAATTTCCCTAATATGTCAAAGGGAACAAGCATCAAAATACAAGAGGCACAGAGAACCCCCCTCAAAATCAATAAAAACAGGTCCACACCCCACCCTCTAATAGTAAAACTTAGTCTCAGTGACAAAGAGAAAATCCAGAAAGCTGCTCGGGACAAGAAGTCTGTAACATACCATGGTAGAACTATTTGATTGGCAGTAGACTTATCCACAGAGACCTGGCAGGCCAGAAAGAACTGGCATGATATATTCAGAGCACTAAATGAGAAAAAACATGCAGCCAAGAATACTATATCCAGCTAGGCTATCACTGAAAATAGAAGGAGAGATAAAAAGCTTCCAGGACAAACAAAAATGAAGATTTTTGCAAACACCAAACCAGCCCTACAGAAAATATTGAAAGGGGTCCTCTAAGCAAAGAGAGAGCCTTAAAATAGTAGATGAGAAAGGAACAAAGACAATATACAGTAACAGTCACCTTACAGTAAATACAATGGCACTAAATTCATATCTTTCAATAGTTACTCAGAATGTAAATGGGCTAAATGCCCCAATCAAAAGATACAGAGTATCAGAATGGATAAAAAACCAAAACCCATCAATATGCTGCCTAGAATAAACTCATTTTATACCCAAAGACACTTCCAGATTTAAAGTGAGGGGGTAGAAAACAATTTACCTTGTTAATGGACATCAAAAGAAAGCTGGGGTGGCAATCCTTATATCAGATCAATTAGATTTAAAGCCAGAGACTAAGGGTGCCTGGGTGGCTCAGTGGGTTAAGCCTCTGCCTTTGGCTCAGGTCATGATCTCAGGGTCCTGGGATCAAGCCCCACATCGGGCTCTCTGCTCAGCACGGAGCCTGCTTCCCCCCTCTCTCTGCCTGCCTCTCTGCCTATATGTGATCTCAGTCTGTCAAATAAAATCTTAAAAAAAAAAAAAAAGCCAAAGACTAGAATAAGAGATGAGAAAGGACACTATATCATACTCAAAGGGTCTGTCCAACAAGAAGATTTAACAATTTTAAATATCTATGCCCCTAACATGGGAGCAGCCAACTATATAAACCAATTAATAACAAAATCAAAGAAACACATTGACATTAATACAGTAATAGTAGGGGACTTTAACACCCCCCTCACTGAAATGGACAGATCATCCCAGCAAAAGATCAACAAGGAAATAAAAGCTTTAAATGACACAATGGACCAGATGGACATTACAGATATATTCAGAACATTCCATCCCAAGGCAACAAAATACACATTCCTCTCTAGTACACATGGAACACATTTTCCAGAATAGATCACATCCTGGGTCACAAATCTGGTCTCAACCAGTACCAAAAGATTGGGATCATTCCCTGCATATTTTTAGACCACAATGCTCTGAAGCTAGAACTCAAAGCTAGAAGCTAGAAAGTTGGAAAGAACCCAAACACATGGAGGCTAAAGAACATCCTACAAAAAATGAATGGGTCAACCAGGAAATTAAAAAGAATTGAAAAAAATTCAGGGAAACAAATGAAAATGAAAACACAACTGTTCAAAATCTGTGGGACACAGCAGAGGCAGTCCTGAGAGGAAAGTATATAGCCATACAAGCTTCTCTCAGAAACAAGAAAGGTCTCAAGTAACCAACCTAGACTTACACCTAAAGGAGCTGGAGAAAGAACAAAGAAAGCCTAAACCCAGCAAGAGAAGAGAAATAATAAAGATCAGAGCAGAAATCAATGAAATAGAAACCAAAAGGGCAATAGAACAAATCATTGAATCTAAGAGCTGGTTCTTTGAAAGAATTATTAAGATTGATAAACCCCTGGCCAGACTTATCAAAAAGAAAAGAGAAAGGATCCAAATAAAATTATGAATGAAAGAGGAGAGATCACAACCATATAAACAACTGTAGAAATATAAACAATTGTAAGAACATATTATGAGCAACTATATGCCAGCAAATTTGACAATCTGGAAGAAATGGATGCATCCCTAGAGACATATAAACTAACACAACTGAACCAGGAAGAAAGAGAAAACCTGAACAGACCCATAACCAGTAAGGAGATTGAAACCGTCATTAAAAATCTCCAAACAAACAAGAGCCCAGGGCTAGACGGCTTCCCAGAGGAATTCTACCAAACATATAAAGAATTAATTCCTATTCTCCTGAAACTGTTCCAAAAAATAGAAATGGAAAGAATAGAAATGGAAGGAAAACTTCCAAACTCATTTTATGAGGCCAGCATGACCTTAATCCCAAAACCAGACAAAGACCCCATCAAAAAAGAGAATTAGAGACCAATATCCTTGATGAACACAGATGCGAAAATTCTCACAAAATACCAGCCAATAGGATCTAACAGTACATTAAAAGGATTATTCACCATGACCAAGTGGGATTTATCCCAGGGCTGCAAGGTTGGTTCAACATCCACAAATCAATCGATATGATACAATACATTAATAAAAGAAAGAACAAGAACCATATGATACTCTCTATAGATGCTGAAAAAGCATTTGACAAAGTACAGCATCCTTTCTTGATCAAAACTCTTCAAAGTGTAGGGATAGAGGGTACATACCTCAGTATCATCAAAGCCATCTATGAAAAACACAGCGAATATCATTCTCAATGGAGAAAAACTGAGCACTTTTCTACTAAGATCAGGAACATGGCAGGGATGTCCACTATCACCACTGCTATTCAACATAGCACTAGAAGTCCTAGCCTCAGCAAACAGACAACAAAAAGAAATTAAAGGCATCCAAATCAGCAAAGAAGTCAAAGTATCACTCTTTACAAAGGATAGGATACTTTATGTGGAAAACCCAAAAGACTCCACTCCAAACTGCTAGAACTTGTACGGGAATTCAGTAAAGTGTCAGGATATAAAATCGATGCACGGAAATCAGTTGCATTCTACAGACAGAGGAACAGAAGAAAGAGAAATTAAGGAGTTGATCCCATTACAATCGCACGCAAAACCATAAGATACCCAGGAATAAACCTAACCAAAGAGGCAAAGAATCTGTACTCAGAAAACTATAAAGTACTCATGAAAGAAATTCAGGAAGACACAAAGAATTAGAAAAGGGTTCCATGCTCGTGGATTGGAAGAACAAATACTGTGAAAATGTCTATGCTACCTAAAGCAATCTGCATGTTTAATTCAATCCCTATTAAAAATACCATTGATTTTTTTTTCAAAGAAATGGAACAAATAATCCTAAAATTTATATGGAATCAGAAAAGACCCTGAATAGCCAGAGGAATGTTGAAAAAGAAAGCCAAAGTTGGTGGCATCACAATTCCAGACTTCAAGCTCTATTACAAAGCTGTCATCATCAAGACAGTATGGTACTGGCACAAAAACAGACATACAGATCAATGGAACAGAATAGAGAGCCAAGAAATAGACTCTCAACTCTATGGTCAACTAATCTTCGACAAAGCAGGAAAGAATGTCCAATGGAAAAAAGACAGTCTCTTCAACAAGTGGTGTTGGGAAAATTGGATAGCCACATGCAGAAACATGAAACTGGACCATTTCCCTACAACACACATAAAAATAGACTCAAAATGGATGAAAAGCCTCAGTGTGAGAAATGAATCCATCAAAATCCTTGACAAGAATACAGGCAGCATCCTCTTCGACCTTAGCCGCAGCAACTTCTTCCTACAAATATCACCAAAGGCAAGGGAAGCAGGGCAATATGAACTATTGGGACTTCATCAAGATCAAAAGCTTTTGCCCAGCAAAGGAAACAGTCAATAAAACCAAAAGATAACTGAGAGAATGGGAGAAGATATTCACAAATGACATATCAGATAAAGGGCCAGTATCCAAAATCTATAAAGAGCTTAGCAAACTCAACACCCAAAGAACAAATAATCCAATCAAGAAATGGGCAGAGGACATGAACAGACATTTCTGTGAAGAAGACATCCAAATGGCCAAGAGACACATGAAAAAATGCTCAACATCACTCAGCATCACGGAAATACAAATCAAAACCACAATGAGATACCATCTCACACCAGTCAGAATGGCTAAAATTAACAAGTCAGGAAACGACAGATGGTGGAAAGGATGCAGAGAAAGGGGAACCTCCTGCACTGTTGGTGGGAATGCAGGCTGGTGCAGCCACTCTGGAAAACAGCATGGAGGTTCCTCAAACCAAGTTGAAAATAGAGCTACCCTATGACCTACCCAGCAATAGCACTACTGGGTATTTACCCTAAAGATACAAATGTAGTGATCTGAAGGGGCATGTGTACCCGAATGTTTATAGCAGCGATGTCCACAATAGCCAAACTATGGAAGAACCTAGATGTCCATCAACAGATGGATAAAGAGGATGTGGTGTATATATATACACAACGGAATACTATGCAGCCATCAAAAGAAATGAAATCTTGCCATTTGCAACGATGTGGGTGGAACTAGAGGGTATCATGCTGAGTGAAATAAGTCAATCAGAGAAAGACAATTATCATATGATCTCCCTGATATGACGAAGCTGAGAGGCAACATGGGGAGTCTGGGGTGTAGGAAAAGAATAAATGAAACAAGATGGGATTGGGAGGGAGACAAACCATAAGAGACTCTTAATCTCACAAAACAAACTGAGGGTTCCTTGGGGTATGCAAAGCGTTGTTGGATTACGGACAGTGGGGAGGTTATGTGATATGGTGAATGCTGTGAAGTATGTAAGCCTGACGATTCACAGACCTGTACCCCTGGGGCAAATAGTACATTACATGTTAATAAAAATAATTAATACAAAAAAAGGAAGATGAAATAAAGATATCACCAGATAAGTAAAAACTGGGAAAGTTTGTTGCAGAAATATTAAAGTAGGTTCTTTATGTTGAAAGGAAATGAAATAGAGTAACTTGAATCCAAAGTTAGGACTAAAGAGCACTGGAAAGGCAATTATGTGGGTAACTATAATAGGTGCGTGTGTGTGTGTATTCTCACTTTTCCTGTCTTAAATTCTTTGAAAATCTTAAGAATATTTTAAAAATAAATACAATACTATATTGTTGGATTGGGTCACTATATATATAATTAACATAAGGCAAAAATAGCCTACAAGAGAAGAGGAAAATAGAATTACATTAGCGCAAAGATGCTAGCTTTTGCCAGTCTTCAGTCAATATTAACCTGAGGTAGTTCAAGGTAAGTTAAAGGTACATACTATAATCCCTGGAGGAAACCATTAAGAAAATAACTGAAAAATATATAGCAAAAAAATCAGCAGAGGAATTAAAATGACACACTAAAAATAGTCTAAGATTTAAAAAGGCAACAAAGGTGAAACAGAACAATAAAAAGGCATAAAAGACATAAAAACAAATAGCAAAAGAGCTGACATAAAGTCAACCATTTCAATAATGACATTTAGTAGGAACTGTCTAAAACTCTCCTCAAAAGGCAGATGATGAGACTGGATAAAAAGAAAGATCCAAGAAGACATTTATGATGTCTTCTTGATGAGACTGGATAAAAAAGATCCAAGAAGACATTTATGGATTGAAAGTAATAGGATGAGAAAAATATTATGTCAATAGTAACTACAAGGTGGTGTTTATATTAATATCAGATAATATATCCATTCAGATAAATACCAGAGAGATAAAGATGGACATTTCATAATGGTAAAAGGGCCATAGATGAAGAAGAATTACAAATCTGTCTGAACATTTCTGGAGATAAAATGATAGTAAGACAGGCTGAGGAGATCTAGCATAGGCATAATAATACAAAGGCAAGAAAATATCAGAATCAAATAAATAATTAAGAAAATCCTCTTGAAATGAAAGATGATTTGAAGTTCTGAAGGGGTACACCATGATTTAGGAAAACTTATCCTAAAAAGCTATACCCTAAAGTTACTGGACTTCAAAAGTTAATATTTCTTTGGACAGCCAGGCAAAATAATGTCACATATTTGCAATAATATTCAGTGACAGATGACAATATAAAAACTTTTACAAGGTAGGAACTCAAAGAAACTCTAAAAACTCTTTAAGTATAAAGGCAATGGGCAGTGAGTTTTAAACATGCAAGAAATCAAGGAGTATTCTGCCCATGAACACTCTTTACTAAACTCAAAGTCAGATTTCTCAAACTAAGAGATGATTTAAGAAATATGGCAAAAAAAGTGATGATGAGTACTACACACATTTAATGTATAGATTTTATTGGTAAAATAAAATATCAATGTTACATATTCTAACAACATATAAATGCTATAATGAACACAAATTAGGAAGGGAAAATGGAAAATGGGAGGCTGATTACCTCATTTATAATGCCAAGAAATCAAACTATATTACTTAAAACCCAAAACAATTAAAATTTTGAAATACTTACTATTACAAAAGTAAAAGATTAACAAAGATAATAAATGAACAACAATAGGACAGATAAACCAGTATCTAAAGCAGTCAAGAGAAAAGGCAGAAGGACAAGTGTTAAAAATTAAAAAAAAAAAAAGAGAAGATAACCACAGAAACCAAGAAAATTTAAAAAACCTATTAGATAACACTTGGCTCAACTCTATGTAAATAATTCAGAAAAGCTAAAACTATCCTGTCTATACCCAACCACTGGGAACAAAAGGGCCAAGCTCTAAATTCCTTTGAAGTTTGAACAGATTTCAAAGCCCAATCAAAATAATCCTAAAAAGAGAAACTATACACCATCTCATTTATGAATACTAAAACAAAATTTTAAAAATTAACAAATAGAATCTATCTTAAGAAAATACTTCCTGGGACACCTGGGTGGCTCAGTTGGTTAAGCGGCTGCCTTCGGCTCAGGTCATGATCCCAGTGTCCTGGGATCGAGTCCCACATCGGGCTCCTTGCTCGGCAGGGAGCCTGCTTCTCCCTCTGCCTCTGCCTGCCACTCTGTCTGCCTGTGCTTGCTCGCTCGCTCTCCCTTTCTCTCTGACAAATAAATAAATTTAAAAAAAAAAAAAAAAAAAGAAAATACTTCCTGACAAGAGTTGTTTATTCTAGAAAGGCAGAATGGTCCAATACTGGAAAATTTTATTACAATTAATCAAACCAATAGACCTAAGAAGAAATACCACATAATCATCTCCACAAGTGCTGAAATATATGACAAAATTCAACATCTTGCTAAAATACAATACAACTGGAAATGAAGGATACATGAAAAAATGATAGGTATCTCAGACCCATGGTTGACTCAAAAAGCACTAAAGAGAACTAAAAGGAACATGACAGGATGCCTTCCATTCTCACTAGCAATTAACACTATAGCAAAAGTACTTGCACAAATAAAAAGCATACTAGGTTATTAGGAAATTTTAAAATCACAATAGTATCTATTCTCCTTAATTTAATAAAATTAAAATACTCGTTAGCCTATTTATTTACTCTTTTTTTTGGTTAGTTATTTTCCTTTATTAGTCAGTACAGTTTTTATTTTTTATTTTAAAATTAAAAAAAATTTTTTTAAATTAACATATAATGTATTATTTGCCTCAGGGGTATAGGTCTGTGAATCATCAGGTTTACACACTTCACAGCACTCACCATAGCACGTACCCTCCCCAATGTTCATAACCCAACCACCCTCTCAATACCCCTCTCCCCCTTTTATTTACTCTTTTACTAAGAAAAAAGGAAGATCCCATATCAGGAACACTCCGAAAACAGCTGTGAAAAGGGACTGCTGTAACAGATATTAAACACTAAAAGTTCTCTGTAATCAAAACAGTGTGGTAAAGGTGTATGAATAGATATTCAACCATGGGACAGAATAGAAAATCCAGAAAGAAACTCAAATATATTCTTTAGTCTAAGAAAGAGATGGTATTCTCACATTAGGAGAAAGGTGAATAATTCAATAAAACATAACCTATCCTGAATATAGAAACACGAAAATTCTAACTACAGACAAAATCCAGAATACATAAAAGAAAACTAAATTAACTTTAAAACAGTGAGAACAAAAAACTTCTCCATATGAAAGATTAAAAAAAAAAACAAAAACCAGATGTCAACTGAAGTCACAAGAGGAAAAAATACTTGCAACTCATATCACAAGGGTTAAACTCTAATAAGAGTTCTTAAAAATCCATATTAAAACATGCCAAGAATCTAACAGAAAACAATGGACATCTATTTCTATGCCCCAGAAAAGCAAAAGAGAAACAACTCTAGGAGGGCATAAGCCTCATCTTTTTCTTTAATCCCCATGCCTGGCATATAGTAGAGGCTCAGTAAATGTTTACTGAAGGAATTTTATGACTGATGGTTTTTATATTAAGCCAGAAACATGATAATTACTTTTATAAAATTAGTGATTTGAAACACCCTAGACAAAGAGGTCATCTGACTTATGTTCCTAAAATTAGTGACAGTGGAAACTAAGTTATATCTAGATGTTCCAATAGAGGGCAGAGCTAGAGAGCATAAATTGTACAGCATGAGTAAATAACTTTAATAAACTCACACGAATGTCTTGTCTGTTGATGAAAGGAAATCCAGTATAGGAAATAAAGTTAGCACTGTAATCTTTAAAATCAAAGGACAACAATATGTGTAATTAGGGATGTGATAAAGACTTATTCATTGGAGGCTTATACATAAGCACAATATACAGTCAAGAGAAACTTGAATTTACCTTCTACCATATTACCATCCTTCTGAAAAATTCTCTCTTCACACCACTGACAATGGATCAGGTACTGAATCTTCTTGGCTGTTTCATCTGCAGAGGTAGGCCCCCTCAAAACTCTCACAACAACCAACACAAAATGTTCCAGAGCCACTGCAAAGAGTACTTCAATGCCTTTGTTACATCGGGCTGCAGCTCTGGAAAGAAATTTTTAAAGTTATTTTGGGGGCTTATCATTTTTCTTTGTTTGGCATTATACTGACAATACTAACCTGGACAGGAAACCATGGATGGGTTACGGGAAAATAAGGAAAGTTCCACTTTTTTTTTTTGGATAGTTCAATTCTTAACAGCAGTGTTTAAAAAGATCATTACTGTAACTTTTAAACAAACTGAAACACAGGTAATAAAGGATGCTTGGAAGAATCTTCAGTAACTAGACATTTTCCATTATGGTTTCCTCTCAGTAAGACTACACCCTCTGATTTTCAGTGTCACTTTTTTCTTGTCATCACCACCACCCTTCTTTCTATCTACCTTTTTTTTTTTTTTAAATTTACTTATTTGTCAGAGAGAGAGAGAGGGAGAGAGCGAGTGAGCACAGGCAGACAGAGAGGCAGGCAAAGGCAGAGGGAGAAGCAGGCTCCCTGCCGAGCAAGGAGCCCGATGTGGGACTCGATCCCAGGACGCTGGGATCATGACCTGAGCCGAAGGCAGCCGCTTAACCAACTGAGCCACCCAAGCGTCCCTTTCTACTTTTTTCTATAACAGCTTCTTCCAAACAATGATTATTGAGGACTAACTACATGCAGGTTAGTATGTGCTGAATGCTCAGTGAAAAATGAATAGGTGAAGTTTTTGCCACTATTAATTTTATAGACTTCTGGATTAAATTCTAATTGATATACCATTTATGTACTTAGTTTTCCCTCTGCAGTTATATATACTAAATTTCAGTTCATATGTATTTTCAATTTGTTGATATTACATTATAAACATTTCTAAGTATACACAATAGGTCCTTGGTATGTATACAAACTGGATATCAGAGTTTTCTGATAATTAGGAATGCTGGCAAAGGTATATGAAGTCTAATAATCTGTATTATGTTGAGGTAGGAATTTCATTCTAAATGTTGTGAACCCAATGTTGAGGCTAGTGAATGAACTGGTTGATCATGCATTAGCTATACTCTCAGGGTCAATTTATATAATATTATACTATTCTTCAAGCATAATATTCTGAATAAAGTGGGTGCTCAAAAAAAAAAGGGGGGGGGCACCTGGGTGGCTCAGTGGGTTAGGCCTCTGCCTTCGGCTCAGGTCATGATCCCAGGGTCCTGGGATCGAGCCCCACATCGGGCTCTCTGCTTGGCGGGAGGCCTGCTTCCCTTCCTCTCTCTGCCTACTTGTGATCTCTGTCAAATAAATAAATAAAATCTTTAAAAAAAAAAAAAAAGCCTTTCTTTAACTCCTTAGAAATCCTGATGAAAAACAGAACTTTTTGTTTTATAGGTAAGATCATTTTGCAGAATCAAGTTTATAAACCATCACTTAAAATTTATGTTTATTTTTATTTTTGTTTTAGTAATCTCTACACCCAAAGCTTGAACTCAAGAACTCTGAATCAAGAGTTACATGCTCCATCAACTGAGCTAGCCAGGCACCCCATAAGCCATCATTTTATTCAAACTATGTAAAGAAAGGAGATGAAACAGACATAAAACGATTTTTGGGGCACTGAGGTGGCTCAGTTGAGCTCCAACTCTCGATTCTGGCTCAGGTCATGATCTCAGGGTCATGGGATTGAGCCCCGCATTGGGCTCCATACTTGGTGTAGAGTCTGCTTGAGATTTTTTTTTCTCCCTCTGCTCTTCCCCTGCTTATTATATATAAATAAATTATTATAAATAAATAAATAAATAAATAAAAATCTTGAAAACAATGACAAAAAAAAATTTTTTTTCGGGGCACCTAGGTGGCTAATTGGTTAAGTGTCTGACTCTTGATCTAAGCTTAGGTCTCAATCTCAGGGTCATCAGTTCAAGCCCTGTGTTTCGAGCTCCATGCCCAGCATGGAGCCTACTTAAAAATAAATAAATAAGTATGAAACCACCTTCCTCCCGATTTTTTGTAAATCTAAAAACAGCCTTTGCTTTTTCTTTTCATGGTGCTATCCTCCATCTAACCTACATTGTTAAAATAACTGATTTGAAGGTTTACTTTCATTTTTATCTCTTCTTCCTTAAACTACTTGAGCCGGTGCGTTGGTGGTATAGTGGTTAGCATAGCTGCCTTCCTTAAACTACTTTATTTTAATAAAACTTTTAATTGGAGAGTAAACTATTTTAGGGTCAAAACTTTTAAATCAAATTATAAAAGAAACAACATAAGATTACCAAACAAATCAAGATTCTAGACAATGAATACAGAATTTGGACTTCGTGCATATTTTGAAAAATGCAACTGGCACTTTTTGTAATATTACCTCTATCATATAACCAAACATAAGAGGTATGTTGTTGTCAGGTACCTTGCCACTGCAGCTACAACAATTCTGGCTGCTAGTTCCTTGTAATATTCGGTTCGGACAATATTACAGCCGTAGTGACGCCGGGCAACATGCTGTGCCTTGGCATATAAAGAACTGATATCTGTAGAAGTCACTGATACAATGCCAAGGTTTCTTATATTTCTGAACGCAGAATCTAGATAGTTTACGGATGTTCCAAAAGGGTCTAGATGTCTAAAATGAGAAAGAATATACATTTATTTAAAATCATACTAGTAATCAAAATGATACCACTGTCATTATGTCTAATGAAAAAATTCCATGGGTTCAAAAGTACTTTACAAATCTGTTTTAAATATACAGTCCCGTTTTTAAATTAAGCAATAAAATGATCACATGATACATCAAATATAAAAATGAATCAGGCTTATAGGAAAACTGTCATGGCTAGGAATGAATTTCAAATGCTAGAAAATGTTCTTATTGCATTTCTTACGCCAACAGAAAAAACTATTAATGCAAATAAGTAAACAACAGTCTTTTTATCCCCCTCCAAAAATCCAGGCCAGTTTAGAAAGTCACACACACACACACACACACACACACACAGTAACACAGCAAATTTTTTTGCACTTACATGAAATCAAAGGATCTCAGATGCATCAGTACATTGGCATCCATTTTGGTCACCTTAATATTACCAAGGTTTTCCTCTCCTTCTTCAAGAATAGCATCACTCTCTTCCTTTTCCTTACTGTCCACCACCACTTTCAATTTGTTTAAATGGCAATTCTCCTGAATCAGTGTCACAGAGTTCTCATTCAAGTCATTAATTGTAACCTTAACTGCACTTCCAAGATGTTTTGCCCACTGTAATCCCATTATCCCTTAGGAGAAATGTGAAGGAAAAGGAATTTTAAATTATAGTAATTAAAGAATAAAACAGAATATAATAATAAATATTTTATAAAACCAAAACCATATTGTTTCAAAATCTTAATATTGTTATAAATGATTTTTTTAACTTTCTCACTACAAAGCCTCTGAAGAAAAGTTACCATATACACACAAAATGTGTCTAACAGATTTTCATTAATACTTCTAAAACTTTTCTGAAACCCCTATTCAAATAAAATAATCACGTTTGTTCTTTATATGGGGGAACAGGTTTTCTTTTGTTAAAATTTCTTACAATGGAATGCTTTTTTCAAACAAAATCTTACAGAGAAACCCAACATACAATATGAGTAAGGGTGGAGTTACTCAGCCTGGGGGATGGGAAGCTGAAACTCCTCTTGCTGAAGTTTACCTAATGCACCAAAATACGAAAACAACTTTAGTGGACTAACATTTTTCACACACTGTACAACAGCATCATTGTGAATTAAACAGAACAACTTTGTATATGTAAGCAAATGATCAAGAATTCAGACCAAGAAAGCCTTTCCTCACAGGCTCTCTAGACCTACTGGATTAGTGCCACAAGCAACATCTGTTACAATATGGGAGAGGTGCCACAGGCCCGGCCACTGTGTATTAGAAAGCCCTCTATGTACTAAAAGTATTGACCATCTTCTCCACTCATATGTCTCACAAATGTAAATATTTAATATCCACTATGTGCCATGGTCTTTACAAATATTTTCAGGTTCTCATAATAAGCCTGTGATTAGTTCTAATATTCACATTTTAGAGATGGGGAAGCTTGCAAACTGGCTGCTATGAACTGATATAAGTTTATAAGGGAACAATACACTAAAGGACTGAAAAGCTCAGACATTAGCTTTGATGATCTCAGGTGAAAAAAGAGTAGTTTATTGCAGTATTATTTATAATAGCCAAGACACAGAAAAAACCTAAGTATCCACAGATGGATGAAGAAATGTGATATATGCACACACACACAATAAAATACTATTAAGCCATAAAAAAGAAGAAAATCCTGCCACTTGGGACATCATGGATGGACCACTGGGGGCACTATGTTAAGTGAAGTAAGTCAGAGAAAGACAAATATACTGTATGATCTTACTTATATGTGGACTCTAAAAAAACCAAACCTTAGAAACACATCAGATTTGTAGGTTGCCAGAGGTAGGGCAGGGGGAGGGTAGAGGGTAGAAGAATTGGATGAAGATGGTTAAGGTCCAAAGAAGATATACAGATGGCCAACAGACACATGAAAAGATGCTCAATATCACTCATGAGTAAAATGTAAATCAAAACAATGAGATATCACCCTTGCACCTACAAGAATGGCTAGAATCAAAAAGACAAGTGTTGGTGAGGATGCAAAGAAAAATGAACCCTGTTAATGAGGGTGTAAACTGGTGCAGCCACTGTGGGAACCAGTATGGAGTTTCCTCAAAAAAATAAAAATAGAATTACCATATGATCCAGTAATTCTACTACTGGGTATTTACCCAAAGAAAATGAAAATAATTCAAAAAGATACATGCTTCCCTATGTTTACTGCAGCATTATTTACAATAGCTAAGTGTGGGAGGCCGTGTTAAGGTTGGAGACTAGAGCCAAACCAGGCCCTGACTTGTGCCTCCTTGGAAACTAAAAGGTTAATAAGACCTAATAGTTGGAAAAGTTGAGTAGCACTGAGAAAGGGTCTGAGCTATGTGCCTCCTGCTCGCCTATCTGGCCTCTCACAAAGGTTAACTGGGAACAAAACAATGTGGGCCTTAGCCAAGGTCTTGTTGTGTCTGAACAAGTCATAAACCACAGCTGGTGCCCTTTCTCACCCCTTGTAGCAACATGGAACTTATCTATATGTAACAGCCATCTAGCGCCAGGATGTTTGAACATAGATGCTTAAGAAATTGATAGTGGGAACTTGCGGTAATTGTGTTAGGCTTGTTATGAATGATTGTTTATTCTTAGTCTTGCTGCAACTATATAAGCGCACATAGCTGAATAAAGTGACACTGCATGGACAACCTCCTCTGTGTCGCTCCTGCCCTCATTTCTTTGCATCTTTTTCTTTTAACCATCCTCTTACCCTCTCAACCCTGGTTGTGTTGTCGCGCCGGCTGCGACAGCTAAGATATAGAAGCAACTCGAGTATCTACTGATAGATGAATAAAGAAGAGAGTACATATACACAATGGAACATTATTCAGCCATAAAAAAGAATGAGATTTTGGCCAACTGCAACAACATGGATGGATCTAGAGAGTATAATGCTAAGTGAAATAGACAGGGAAAGGCAAATACAATTTTACTCATATGTGGAATTTAAGAAACAAAATTAACAAAGATTAAAAAAAGCAGACTCTTAAATACAGAGAACAAATTGGTGGTTGCCAGAAGGGAGGTGGGTTGGGGGATGGGTGAAATAGATTAAATGTAATTAAAAAAAAAAAAAGAAAAAAGACAAAGAAAAAAGAATAAAGAAAAAGGGTTGGATAAGGGAAAATGGTGGGAATTAAATTTGGAAAAGTAGGTTGGAATCAGATTATGCAAGATATTAAATTGCTTTTAACCACTACTTTTCCAACAAAGAGGAACTTAAAAAGGAGCGCTAATTCCTGCTATCATCCTTTTGCTACAAACTTCTCAAAAATACACTCCTATAACCTATGAGAAGAAAGACTTGAATTACGTTCAGGTGGCTTCTTAGAAATTTTCTACCCTATTATCTTTTCTTTACTATTAAGTTCTTTTGGGAAAAATGTTCCCAGTATTTAAAATTACCCCTCACCCCACAGCCTAATGACTAGGCAGTTTATTGTATCACAAAAAAAGAGAGATGACCAAACACCAAGTATTTCCTGATTGTAATGAACCAGTGTTCTTGGGAAAAAAAAAATCCTATCTGAAACTGATCAAACCTGAAAATCCAACTACCAATTAACAGAAATACAGGGGACAGAGGAACATATTATACAAACCATGGAGATACCATCAACAAAAATCTAGACTCTGGAAAAGTCTATAAGGCAAACAAAGCTACATGTCAACAAATAATTATCACACACAAACAAAATGATGGAAGTGAATATAGATTAAAAAGAGATTTAGAAATATCAAACAATGAAATACATAGTCTTTATTTGAATCCCTGCTTGATTTAAAAAACAACAACAACAGGTAATTGGGCATATTTAACATTTGATATTAAAACATTTGATATTGACTTAATTTTTTAAGATGTGATAATGGTATCATGGTTTTCTTTTTTAAAAATCTTTATCTTTCAGAGATCCAACTGAAATATTTATAGATCAAATGACGTATCAGTGATTTGTATCAAAATAATGGGGATAAGGATGGTAGAAGGAGGTATGAGGGAAAGTGCATGGGATACAGCTACAAGAACAAGCATAAGTTGATAATTTTTTAAGGGAGTGATAGAGAGCAAATGACTCTATTATATGGTCTACTTTTGTATATATTGGAAATTTTTCCACAATAAAAATATCTACTTTGGGTCTTTAATTTTTTATGCCAAAATATTCCGCCAGATAGAATACCCATATAAATTTTCTAAGAAAAGATACTGCATAAAGCTGATAATTAAAGTGGAGTTCCAAAAAAAAAAATTACTTACCAGTGGCTCCAAAGGCATCTAGACATTCCAAAGGTTTTCTTTCCTCAGCCAAAGCAGCCAATGTACAGAATATTAGCTGCCTAGAAGAAAGCATAATAATCTGAAATAATTTTACTGTACCATGGCTTCACTGTAGATTTTATTTTATTGAAGAATAGTGAGATGGGGTGCCTGGATGGCTCAGTCAGTTAAACATCTTACTCTTGATTTCAGCTCAGGTCATGATCTCAAGTTTGTGACATCAGCCCCACACAGGGCTCAGAGCTGGGCATGAAGCCTGCTTAGGATTCTTTCTCTCCCTCTGCCTCTTCCCCCACCTCAGGCTCACACTCTCAAAAAAAGAAAAAAGAGAACTGGGGTTCCTATTTACTGTACAACCCGTTTTAAAGGAAGATAGTAATATATTACTTACTTTAGTATAAGAAGTAAACATTTGTGAAATTAAACTATCAATCTAGTTGGGTTCTATAAATAAGCATTCACCATGAATAATGATTTCATAAATAAAACTTGCCCACAAAAGTACAATTTTACTCTCTGAAAAAAAAATTAGTTTGGTAGGCTAAAAGAAAACAATCATTCTAAGAAAACACTAAAACAGATGACTTTCATTCTGTACCTAGTTTTAAATTTCACTGTATTAGAACATAGAAATTAAGAGAAGGTACATTTGTTATAATCTGAAACATCCCATAATCCTTTTCCCAATTTATCTTACCGGTTTAGTTTCATTTTGGGATTAAAATAGGAATCTGTTTTTTGAGGTATAGAATAGTTAGGACAAACTTGTACATCTGTGTCTGCCTCTTTCAAAATTTCATTAGGTGGTTTTGCAGAAGCTAAAATGAAAAAAAAAATTTCCAGTGAAATACAAAATAATTCTAAATATCCAAAACAATACACATTAAAAGAAATAACTTTTCACTTTAATATTTTGTTAATGTAATCAATTGGGTAAATAATGGAAAAAGAAAAACAACCCAAAACTGATTTATTCAGTACTGTCTCTAGGAAAGAGTAGCACTCAATTAAGTATTTGGGGCATTAAAGTTTAAGTTAAATCTTACCTGCTTTGAACATCAAAATATCTGTATTATAACCCTAGCTAAGAACAATACGCTTAAAATAAAACAAAATTTGGGGAAAAAAAAATTCAGGACTCCTGGTGGGTCAGTCCAGTTATGCGTTTGCCTCCAGCTTAGATAATGATCCTAGGGTCCTGGGATCAAGTTCAACACTGGGCTCCTTGCTCAGTGGGAGGTCTGCTTCTCTGTCTGCTGCTCCCTCTGCTTGCGCACTCTCTCTCTGACAAATCAATAAAATCTTAAAAAAAAAATCCTCAAATGCCTTTATTGTTCATCAACCACTATACTGTGTTTACATAGATTGGCTGCTAAATATATCTTACTGTGATATAATGGTTATAAAGTTAGTATCTCTGTTTCATTCCATGAGCCATCATGGATGACAAAGAATCACTAAACTTCCAGAACATGCTAGATTTCAGAACACTTTCTTATAACTACAACTGTAAAACACAAAATTATATTCAAATGGGTATAAAGTAATGGGAAAAAAAAAGATTCTACATTTTTTATGTAGTAGAATCATTGAGCTATGAGCCCAAATGAACTACTGATGTATTTGTGTATGTATATTTTAAATATTTTAGGAATGAGACATATATATTATCTGTGGGGAAAAATGAGTCTTTGTTTTTTTTTTTTTTTTTAATTAATTTATTTATTTGACGGAGATCACAAGTAGGCAGAGAGGCAGGCAGAGAGAGAGGGGGAAGCAGGCTCCCCGCTGAGCAGGGAGGCCGATGTGGGCCTCGATCCCAGGAGACCCTGAGATCATGACCCGAGCCAAAGGCAGAGGCTTACCCCACTGAGCCACCGCTGTGTTTGGCTTTCTTGATAATATTAAAATCAGAATGTTAACTACATGGCAACTGTACTTCCCTTTTTACAATGCCAAATCATAGTTAACATTCCCTAGTGTTTTTTATATTCTTCTACACCCACCAAAGTGGCATGTGACTTATCTCACAAAATCAGCCTTTCTCAAACCAGATTCTACCAGCAATCAAGCTCTATAGAAAATTATTTCAGAGACTATTTTTTTCAATTCTTGAAAGAAAAGTACATAATAACCATTCTAGATGTATATGAGAGAAATTAATTCATTACATACAATGGATGCCTTAGGGCATGAGGTCTTAATTTTTTTTTAAGATTTTATTTGTCAGAGAGAGAGAGTGCGCACGTGCACATGCAAGCAGGTGGAGGGGCAGGCAGAGGGAGAAGAAAGCTCCCTGCTGAGCAAGTTGCTCAATCTGGGGCTCGACCCCAGGACCCTGAGATCACAACCCGAGCCAAAGACAGACACTTAACCGACTGAGCCACCCAGGCATCCCATTAATTCTTTTCTTAAGAAGGGCTGCCTCACTAATAACAAGCTATTAATAACCTGATATCACTTCAGGATAATAAATGGTCTTTATATAACTCCTTTTTCCAGTGTTTTCAACAGTAAGTATAACATAGCTATCTATAATCTTCTGTTAAGATACCTATATTTAGGAGTGCCTGGGTGGCTCAATCGGTTAGGTGGCTGCCTTTGGTTTGGGTCATGGTCCCAGGGTTCTGGGATCGTGCCCCACATCGGCGGGCTCCCTGCTTGGTGGAGAGCCTGCTTCTCTCTCTCCCTCTGCCTGCCACTCTGCCTACTTGTGCTCGCTCTATCTGTCAAATAAATAAACAAAATCTTTAAAAGCATCAATCACTTTTTCTACCCACATTAAATATATTTGTTAAACTGAGGACAGTTAAATTGTTGGGAGCCTCACAGAAAGAAAATGAAACCTGAAGTAATGGATTAATAGTTAACTAAATGATTTGGTTAAGTCCCCGTATTTTATCTCCCTGATGTCTGAAAAGAATAACTGGATCATTATTTAAGGATTTACTTATTAACATATTTAATGAGATTGCTCAACTTACCAGCAATATACCTGGATTTTGTCTCTCCTTTATTCACATGTCGCCTAACATGTCCCAGCATATCAGTCCTTCTGGTGATTGTTGCTGAACAAATGATACAATGATAATGGGCGCCCATTTTACTGGATATCTATCAAACAGAGTATTTAATTTAAATGTACAGATAAGTTACTAAGACAATGAAATAGAAGTTTATTTTTTTAATTAATTTTTTTTTTTTCAGCGTAACAGTATTCATTGTTTTTGCACCACACCCAGTGCTCCATGCAATACGTGCCCTCCCTAAAACCCACCACCAGGCTCCCCTAACCTCCCACCCCCCTGAAATAGAAGTTTATTAAGATTGCAAATTTAAGTATGTTAGTGTGTCACGAGTTTAATGATGTAGAAGACAGTATTAATATTGCCATGGGACTTCAAAGGGATCTTTACTTTCTTATCTACATTTATGTTTGCTTTTTACTTACTTTATAATAGACCACAACTTTAATTTATTTTTCCCATTCATTCTAGTCAGCATATAATGTACCCTATTTTCTATAAGTAGCACTTAAAAAAATGGCATAAAATTAGCAGAATTGTATTAGTAGGTAAGTAACAATTGTTCTCCAGGAAAATAAAGTCCTGATTTATACTGTTTGCAGCTTTCTGTGGTATGTGTACTCTACCACGGCCAACCTCAAGCTACACTTGTGACAGATCTCAAGCTACTGATGGGAAATCACTGAATGTGAGTTTGGGAAGAGACGTGTAATATCCTACTAGAGAGCATGGCTGCCATGAAGATATAATAAATATGAGATAATATAAATATATAATATATTATATATGTAATACATACATATGTATATGGTGCCGACAATAGTAAAATAGGTAATAGGAAATAATGAGATTGGAGTACTCATTACCTTTGTTTATAATATAATTTATTCACTTTAAAACTTATACAATTTAATTTTTAGTGATGGCCATGTTTAACAACCAACTTTCAAGATTTCTAGAAATATGAGCTAGTTTCAGCATACCACTGTTAGAAATGTAATAAAAAGACTAATAGTCCAAGTAAAAAATTTTCACTTAGTAATTTCTCATTTAGCTGAGAATAAAGAGATTACTCCAAAGGCTTTTTCCTACTTTTGATACCTTTTACCCTTAGAACTTCTACCTCCTTTTACTTGGGATCAAACAGCAAGTAAAGAACAGGTGAAAACATTACACATTGGTACTGTCGTCATCCCATTCAAAATGTCCTGGATAGGGTTGATGGACCAACCACTGCCCTGACCCCTGCTTAAGAAATGTTTGTTTTTTTTCTCCCCAGCACTTTACTCTTTTTAGTGGCCTGAAAAAAAATTAATAATGAGGACTTCTTAAGCTAATATGCATTCAGGATAGTACTACAAAAAACTGTTTTGTAATTTATATTCCCCAAAAGTTAAATGTATCCTAAAAAGGAACATTAGTACTTTTAAACAATTGTTAAGATTTCAGAAAGTTTCTTAATTCTGTCCTTTGACAGATTAAAAGAGCATAGAGAAAGTAAAGATGAATTGACATACTAAGATATTTACTGAATCACAGAAACTGAAGGTGCTTATCCCATAATCAATTTATTTTAAAAGAAAAATATTACTTTTTATTTAAATTCTCCATTCCAAAATTAGTAAATAGGTTAACTTTTGTTTTGAAACTACAAGAAAAAAAAATTTATCTGAATAAAATTAAAAACTGAAAAATGAAAAGTTCAATACAGCAACTCTTTTTTTCATATAGTTCATATTTTTTTCCTGCCATGATAATCTGAAAGCACTCAGACACAAAATCTTAAAGTAAACCTCACTGCCCACAGCCTTAAAGCCAGGTAAAAATTGTGCTTTCTTTAAAAAGGGCTAAATTTAAAAATAAATCTAACATCTGATTACCTGTTCTCCAATAATGTTTGGTTTCACTGGTCGACAAGGTAAGTGACAGATGCACATCCTGTAACCTAAAGTGAAGAATCACTGGTTGTCATATCACTGTTCATTAAATATTCAATTACCATTAAAAATTATTAGCAAATTTTATTTTATAAGAATAACTGGGATTCTTATTTATAAGGTCATAGTTTATTTGAATGAGACTTAGTTTTATATATTTGTTATATAACACATAGTACAAAAACAAATATATGATATCCAGGTTTGAATTCTGGTTCTGCCAAGATTCTGTTATCTTGATTGGTCATTTAGCTTCTTTGGGAATCAGTTTTATGATCTATTCTCTGACACTGACTTTTTATTAGGCTTCACCTTCTTTGCCTCATAATACACTTGCCGCTACACAGCCTCTTCTTTATGACACGGCACTTAGCTCTCTCCCATCCTTCTTAACCACCTTCATGCATCCTCTTCCCTCTCTTCCACTCTAAAGAGTAGATTTTTCTATAGGCTTGATGGCTAATGACTTTTCCCCCTCATTTTCTTGGTAACTTTAATGCCTTTTATGGTTGCAACTATCTCCCCTGGGGGAAGGAATTCAAGATTCTAGGTCTAGTTACTAACT
The DNA here is from genome assembly GCA_004024625.1 of Mellivora capensis. NCBI lineage: Eukaryota > Metazoa > Chordata > Mammalia > Carnivora > Mustelidae > Mellivora > Mellivora capensis. Next base: position 12,460 of record PISX010001100.1, on the reverse strand, counting down.
CCTTTCTGATGACCAGATCTCTCTTTCTGATTGCCTGCTGAGGATGTACGACTGGGTTATCTGGTCAGTATTTCAAAATCTGCCAAGGACTAAAAATATCATTTCCTCTTGAACCAGATCTCTTTTTTATTTTTTAAATGAATGATGATGCCTTCCAGTTGTCCTAACTGTAAGTGATCTCCAGCTCCTTTCTTCTCATACCTTGCATCTAATTGTTTCTCTTACTTGTACATATGGAAGTATCCCAGGATGCAGTAGCCTCTTTTTTCTCCATTGATACGTACTCCTATGGCTAGCCCATCCAATCCATGCCTTTAAATACCATTTATATTCTGACAATTCCCAAACGTGTATCTCTAGCCCCAACCTTTCCCCCAAACTCAAAATTCTTATCTAGACATGCTACTTGACATCTCCAGGAGATGCATCTAAACGTCTGCATGCCTAAATCTGCAGGCTTGGCCTTTTCCCCCCATACCTGGTCCTAAAGCAGTCTTCTCTGCTCAGTAAAGGATACCACCATTCTTACAGCTGTTCAAGTCTCAGGCCCAAGCATTCTTGGCTATTTTCCCCTCACATCTTACTTCTATTCCTTCAGCAGGTCTTGTTGCTTCTACCTTAAACATATTTGCAAACTACTTTGAGACCTGCTTGCTAAAACAAAAACTGTGATACTCGCCATGTACCAAATCATCACTATGTGAAAAAAATCCAACAACTTAATGTACTTAAGAAAGTAAAGAAATGCCATGAGCCATTTAAAAGATGAGAATAATCGGAAGACAAAGACTAACCTAAAGGTTAAACAATGACTTAAATAAAGAATACAAAAAGCACTTTTTAACTAAAATGAGACCTTTCTTTTTCGATAAAAAGACATGATTTACATTCTTTTAGTTAAACATAAAAGAAAGGATGGCCTCTAATTTAGTCTCTAATTCTCTTTTCTCTAAGTGACTAGTGATAACCTTTTACCAATACTACTAAGAAAATTCTTTCCTGGGGTTAAAACTCCAGATAACCACATTTAGCAACACCTATGCTCACAAATTCATATGCAAGTATGCATATGTTGAAGATGGATATTTAGGGCTTTGAGGGCAGATTTTTTTTTTTATCCATATGAAGTATCATAAACTTTCCTCTCAACACACATGCAATAGCAGTTTTTCATGAAAATCCTTCCAAATAAGCTAGTATAGATCTAATATATACTCTTTACAATGGTGGCATAATATTTCATGGTATGTATACACCATATTATAGTCAACCAACCCATTTTTATTTTTGTTTCAAGTTTTTGTCACTAAGTATATGCTGCAGTGAATATTCTTATACATTTATCCTAATCAATTGATTCTTTTACTCCAAAAAGAGGGAGTACCTGGTCGAGAGATATGTGAATTTTTAAATTTAAAATATGTTGCCAGATCTCTTTCCAAAAATGCTGTATTAATTCACATAATTCACTCTCAGAATTTAATAATTCATTATATCTAAAAAGTCTTTTAATTTGGTAAGATCTCATTTTTTGTCCTTTAATTTTATTCTTTATGAGACCTCTTATTAAATTCAGTCCCCCAAATTATGTCATTTTTGTCACTACTGTAATTGGTATCTTTTTTATAATTTTCATTTATCTAGAGTAGAGAAAGACTACAATTTCAAATATTTATCTTATATCCCACTAACCTTTTTTTAAATCCCACTACTCTTTTTAACTCTAATCTTTTTAAGCCATCAGCAGAAAAAAAGATACTGTCTTTTCTCTAATATTCATACTATATATTTTATTTTGTTTTGCATTTACTACACTTTCAAAATTATGTGTCAGATGGTAGTTGTTTTAACATAAAAGAAGAAGTATTAACTTTTTAAAACATAGTTCAAAAAGTTATGGGGGCCAGGGCCAAGCAAAATACCCAGTATAGAAGAGATGCTTAATAAATGTTTGCCAAACTAAACTACACTTACAACATACATCCATTGCCTAGAGAGTTCCATAATTGTTTATTAAGAAATACATTAAAAGGACATTAAATCCCTCATAATTTTAAATGGAAAATATTTGATTTTGTACACAATAAAATTCTAAAACTTCTATTAAATCTTGACACATTTAGTTTTTAGCAAGCACAAGAATACTAACCTTCAAATTCAACTGAGACCTTCCAGTGTAAATTTTGAAGGTGACGATGAAGCTTATGACTATTACAAGCTCTGAATTTCTCCTTAGGGCACAACGGACAAGACCGTTTGTTTCCTGACCAAAAAAAAAAAAAAAAAAAAAAAAGAACCAATAAAGCACAGAACAGACAGGCTACTAATGCCTCAATTTAGCTACGTAAGTAGTAGCAGGGGACTCTCCACCCAACACACACACTTCTCAGATAATGTCTATGTTAACAGTAGAGAGAGTCATCTCTGCTCAACAGGTAGTTAATAATCAGCACATGGTCAGTGATTAATTTTTTACCCTAAAACTCTCCTCTCTGGGGCTAGCTGATAACTTTGTTGCCACTGGGAAGAGAGAAAATGAGAAAGTAATAAAGTACATGATATCCCTCCAGCCAAAAGGCCTGCCAGAGAGAGCATCACTATGTACTCTGGACAGGGGAGAAGGCAGTACTTGTCACACTCCCCGGGAGGCAAGAGCTGGGCAGAGAGTGTGAGCACCTGCTGTGGCATTCTGCTCTGGCAGCAACAGAACCAGTTAACATGCAGAGTAAGAAAAATGAAAGGAGTGAAAGGACTAAGTGGGATCCAAAATAACTGCTATGCTGGGACAGGGAGCATGGTTAGAACCACTGTATCCAATTAGCGAATTTGTAAGTTCTTCCTTCTTCATTAATGAAAAGATTACGGATCATAAAAATAGAAGTCTTATTTAATTAGAAATGTAATGGATCTCAAATAAAAACTTTGAGAGTAACAAAAAAAAATTAAAATCTCAAATTCAGGTTTAAAACAATAAACATATACAAAAACAATCAGCAACTCACTTAATTTTTAATCCAATGAGTATCTTTAACATATAGCACACTGTAAATATAGTCAAAATTAATTTTTCAATATGTTCTGCTTACTTCAAAAAACCATGAAGTGATACTGAGGATGGAATTCAAGCACTAAGGATGGCAAAGCAGAAAGAGAAGAGCTTGAGGCCTGACAACAATGAGGAACTCTTGTTCCAGCCTTAAATTGCCCACCTGGGGACTTTGTTTATGTGACTGAATATAATACGCCTTTAGTTATTAAAGACAGTGGTTTTTTGGGACTTCTGTGGCTTATAGTTAAATGCAATTCCGAACTAAAAGAATACGCAGTCCTTATATATCCACAAAATTGTAATACCCTTGAACTGTGAAACAACTTGTCTCCACAGCACCTGTGAAAGCAGACGGCTACCAATTTCCTAAATGAGAAAATTTTATTATTGCTCTAGTTGAGTGGCAATAAACAAATCTACTCCCAACAAATTTTCATGAGTTGAAAGATAAAAACCCAAAAGAAGTTAAGAGGGGAAAAAAGCCCCGCAAAATATGGAAATACCTGCATCAAGATGATCTGAGTTCAATGAACTGGCAGAGTCAAAATCTCCTTCAGCTACAAAGGCTAACTTCTCTAGATCAGCAAGCTGCCTCTGGATTGAGATGTGTCTCTCTGAAAGGAAATTTTAAGAGTTAGAAGACTAGTTTTTAAAAACCTGAATTCCAGTTCTATTTTTATTTGATCATGTCACAGAGTGATCACAGACCACTTTTATTTCCTGTAGCATGGTGCCCTAGCACCTAGATGGGGACTAGTGCTGCAATTCTGCCTATAAAATGACAAGTGTGCCTCAGAATGAGGAAAGTTGGGGGAAAAAAAACCACTGTGTAACTTCACACCTTTTAACTTTTATCTAATTATTCAATATAATTCTACAGAAAATGTCTTTACTCCTTACAAAATGCAGAAGTAAGAAACATAAGCCACGCTTCCTATCTTTAAAGAAGTTTCAAGGGGTGCCTAGGTGGCTCAGTGGGTTAAGCCTCTGCCTTCTGCCCAGGTCATGATCTCAGGGTCCTGGGATCGAGCCCCGCATTGGGCTCTCTGCTCAGTGGGTAGCCTCCTTCCCTTCCTCTCTCTCTGCCTGCCTCTCTGCCTGCTTGTGATCTCTGTCAAATAAATAAATAAAATCTTTAAAAAAAATCAAGAAGTTTCAACTAGGCGGGAAAGATGTTGATATGTTACCTACTAACTGTAACACAGTGAAGGATGAAATGAATACCAGGGGTATATGGTGTGGGCATACAGGAAGTAGGAAGGAGGAATTAATTCTAACAAGTGCCTTTGAGAATGTCTTCACTGAGGAAGTGACATTTGACTGAGATTAAGTTATGAATAGAGTTTCAGTAAGCAGAAATTTGGTAGCTGGCCTTATAAGCTAGTAATCTCATGAATAAAGGCATAAGGTATAAAAAAATACAGCCACCTCTATCCCACCCTTGGCTGGAATGTAGTATGTTTGGAGAATGGAGGTGGTGGAAGAACAAGCAGCCAAAAATGTAGTTCAGATCATGAAAGGCTTAAAATCTCTGCAAGTTAGTCTGGACTGTCCTCTTCAGGCAACGTGAAGTCTTTGCAGGTTTTTGAGGGAGTGAGTAATATGATCTGAATGCATTTCAGGAGGTTATCTCTGTCTGTAGAATCAAAGATCAGTAACTGAGGTGAGAAGTTAGTAATAGAAAGGTAAAGAACAGATGGAAAAAAAAGAATGTTGGGTGTGAGAAATAACCATGAATGAAGACTGCATTCAAGAATGGTTCTGAGATTTCAAGTTTACATGGTTGAGAATAATGGTACCATTAACCAATAAAGGAAGAGGAAAACATTTTTGGCAGAAGAGGAAAGGAGAAAAAGCAATTTAGTTTTTGACACAGTGTTTGATGTACTACAGTTATTCATCCTCAAGTTCAGTTGCAGTTGAATTGTTTTTGGAGTTCAGGAGAATATAAATCGTAAATACAAGTTAGGTGAAAGTATGAGCTGAAGAAAGCCTAAGGAAAAAAACACTGTGAAAAAAGAGAAGAAAAAGGCCAAAAATCTAGTCCCGGTAACATATTTTTAGGTTTCTCAAACATAACACGTTCTCCAAATGACATATTTATAAACTTTGGAATATATGAACAAATCTTTCCAAAGTATATTTAACATATTCTTGATTTGGGCTTGGGGATGCATTCCCCAATGCCACTGAACCCACTACTGATTAATATAAATGGTTATAATTCGGAAGTGCCATATGGAGGGATGTAGGTAATGTAAGAGACACGGAGGAAAATCATCAAGGAGGATAGATTCAAAAATAAATGGTTAAAGGAGAATCAAGATAAGGCAGAAGCCAAGAAAAAAAAGAGAATGTAAAAGGTTCAACATAAGTATCACAAATAGTTGTAGAAATCAATAGAAAACTACTGGATTTAGTATTCAGCAGGTCTCTGGTCACCTTTAAGAAAAAAGGTTCAGTGAGATGTTCTGGAATATAAATGGGATTAGAAGAAAAAATAAAGTATAGAAAATGACAGATTATTTCAAAAAGTGTGGCAGTATAAAAAAGGAGGTAGATGGGATTGGAGGTTGCTTTTTCTTTCTTTTTAAGGAAAGACTTGAATATGCATATCCCAAAGGAAAGTAATGTTTACAAAGGAGGAGCTTGAATATACAAATACAAGACCAGGCAGGAGCTGGAAATTGGCAGGAAAAGACCCCCAACTGGAGAGATGACGGTAAGGTAAGCCTCAGGACTCTCTAGTACTCATTACACAACAAGGTTATACAGTTTAGAACCTGAAACCTTTAAATTCTATTCTTACCATAGTTACCTTCCTGCCTATTCCTCTCCAAGCTTCATTCCCAGTTCCTTTTGTGTGTGTCCTTGTTTTTCTTTCCCAAAAATAAACAGTAAGACGGCAGGGGATATGCCTTCCTCATTTTTGTAGTGATTAAATGCCTAATACCGCATCTTGTACACAGCAGGCACTATGGTTTGTTAAATAATTTAAAAAAAATCATTAGTCTTTTTGGATGCAGTAGCAAACTGAGTCAATAATTTTGGAATTCAATTCAGCACTATCAGACATTCCTGCTCAACTTTACTAAAAGAAAATTTTCACCTCATTTTTAAATGAGAAAAGCAAAGAGTAACAAATCTTACTGGTTAACTTGTCATGTTAGGTGTTGTTCAAATGACTCTATAATGAGATATTATTTTCATAAATAGGCAAGAATTTTCCCAAGTGAGCAAAAACTTAATTGCAAGGTGAGACCACAAGATTCAGGCAACGAATCCATGTGCACAAATCAATCCTTTGAATTTGCAATCATAAAGACTTTCAGCTTCCAAAGTTCAAAGTTCTGTTCATGTGAAATTGTATCATACTATAAAAACCTGTGCTTATTGAAATCATCCTAAGTTGTACAAAATAAGAGACAGGAGCCTGTTAAGTTAGAAGAGAACAATGAAAATCCCGTGGTCCACTATTAAAACTCTCAAAGATCTGTCTAAAGATTCATGATATGCCTTCGTATGTATACCTCTCAAATTACTTTCTGGTTCAAGATAGTAGATAGCAGACAATCTGTACTTAAATCACTCAAACTTTTTGGAACATGCTAGTAATTCCGAAGTCAACAGGCAAATTTCTTGTTAAATCAGATAAATCCAAGATGCTAGGGTTTCTTTTACAACTTCTGATACTTTTTCCGCATTTTTCAGTTCTATTTCAAATATGCCATCTTCATCTTGCCTACTTAAGACTGATTTCAAAGGACTAACTAGACCACATAAAAATAATTTTAAAAATGTGATAAATATATATTTCTATTGCATTTCAGATTTCTCAATCATTACATATTTGCCCCAGTAATGCATTTTTCAGGTTTCTCAAACATCATACATTCTTCAAATTACATACTTCCAAATTTTGGAATATTTATCTTCCCAAACTATGTTTAACATTCCTGCTGGTAGGGAGGGGGAGAAAGCACACAGTCCCTAAAGCTGCTGAACCAATTCTGATTAATATAAACAAATCTAATCTAGAGGTAGGGAAGGGAGGCTACTCAGGAGAGTGTACCGCGGCCCCCCAACTGTAGTTGTGGGTGAAGAAACAATGGCCCTTATTTTGCACCTACTACCTCTGATCTTATATGAGGAGAAGCCTACCTGAGGCACGCTTTGGTCTTTTCTGTGATCAACTCTATTCTTTAACTTACTGTAACAATTTTTATGTGGCTTTAAAATCGCAAAGCTACTCTACTGGACTACAACTACCCAAGTGTTGTACAAATATTAAATTCCCAACTGTCCTAGAAGAAAACGAATTATTTTGTTATTAATTCAGAAAGAACATAATGGTCAATTTATGGACCACAAAATAATTAAAAAAAAAAAACTTTCTGAGACTTTACACTTAAAAGGTGTAAGAAGGTGTAAGAAGATTCTCAAGTGTTTCTCTTTATGGTCCAATAAATCACCACTTAGAAAACATGCAAGCACATACATTAGCACAATAATACAGGCTATTAATTTTCAACAGTCCACTTCTGATGGAACGGAGGGCAGAACTCAACTGGTATTTATGACTGAGGGAAGACATCCCGAATTTAGTCGACCCTTTCTACTTATCAGCCTCAAATTCTTTTTGAAAGCAAGCTGCTAAAGAAAATAAATTTAAAAAGCCCATCTCTTTGTGTATATCGAACGCAAAAACTATTTGGTAACAATGGTTTCTAAATCTTGGCAGCCAGGATCAACTACCGTAAACAGGTTGCCTCGGTTACCGTATCACATTTTGAAGGACTTAGTGAACCACTGCAGACAGGGCTGAGAGGGAAACTACCAAATTAGTGTAACTCTCTATTTGCGTAGCAGAAAAAGACCCCCTTTAACGAAGAAGCCCTCGACCTATTTCCTTTTATCTGCAGCACTCCTGGCCTCCACAAACCTTCACCATGATGTCCTCGAGGTTTGGGGACATGCCTTCTCCCATTCTGTACCCGCTTTACCCGCTACACGGGTCCCTCCTCCCTCCCCCCACATCCCTAACCCTGCCTTTCCCCAAAGAAAACATCCCAGTGAAGAAGGGCCTCCCCTACTCCCCAGCAAGGCGCACTTTCTCGCTTCTCTTGCGGCAGAAAGATCTAGGCCTCCTGCACTTACTGCTTTCAGCCTCGTCAGGGGCAGAGGCTAGGGACGGGGACAGGGCCGGAGCCTGGGCCAGGGCAGGGGCTGGGGCTGGAGCCGAGGCCGGAGTCGGAGCCGAGTCCGGGGCCGGGGCCGAATCCGGGGCCGGAGCTGGGACCCGAGCCGAGTCCGGGGCCGGGGTCGGGACCTGGACCTGGGCCACCTCCACCTCCTCCTTCTCCTGGGGTAGCAGCTCCTCCTCCGCCATATTCTCCAGAGTTACCGCCTCCGTGCCAGGCCCGCCCGGGACCAGGAGGGGCTCACGGCGGGGTGAGAGAACTGGCGTGAATGCCCAGAGGGCTGGATCCAAGGAGTGGGAAAGCAAATGGGAAGGGCTGGATGCGTGCAACAGACAAAAGATGAAGAACCAGTGACCAAATCCTGTCAGCAGAAAAATAAAAAGCCAAAGGTAGCGATTCACGGTCCCGTCCGCTTCCCTTTCCCCGAGGCGTTACGACGCCACCAAAGCCTGCGCAGGAACGTATCGGGGACGGCGACCAATGAGGTAAGAGAGTTCTGCTTCCACGGTGCGTCTCGGTTGCAGCCGTCAACCAAGGAAGCGAAGGAAGACTACAATACCCAGGGTGCAGCGCGCCAGCCAGGGCGGAGCCGGAGCCCCAAGTCCTTGGAGGAAGTAAATGCAAAGCTAAACAAACGCTCGGAACGCTGGAGTAGTAGGCTGGGTCCGAGTGCAGGACTACATTTCCCAGCAAGCATCGGGTCCGGGGGAGACCCTTTTTCTTGGCCTGGGCCTCCAGAGTCGCCGCCGCTGCGGGCGCTGGTAAGGTAAGTAGGGCGCTGGTTGACGTTTTGCTGGGCAGGTTCTCACCTCTCTCCCTCCGGTACCTTAGCGGGTAGCCAGCGGGTCGGAGGATTCCGGAGGCCCCTCGAGCCTGGGCGGGGCGACTCTGTAGGCGGATCCGGGGTTGAGTCAGCTTGGTGAAGGGTGGGATTCTGGTCGGCTCAGCCTCTGGAGGTGCCCCTCGCTCAGAGTGAGAGTCTGGTTTGTTCCTGCGGAGTCCCTGGACCCCGGGGCCTTAGGAGCTGCTAACGAGCTTCCCTGCTAGTCTGGTTGATTTGGAATCGGTGTCTGCGCTTCCTTTCGCACCCTCATCCACACCGTGACCTGAATACGTCTCCTTTTGTCTTTATTTTGCTTTAACCTACATATTCTTATCATCAGCATTGCCCTGGGGAAGAAGGGGTCCTGTGGGTAGAGAAGAGCGTGTGTTTCTGCGCGCGCCCTACACCTGAGGTTAGACTTACTAACCAGAGCCCTGAGTGTCTGAGCTTTGCGGCACCTGATTGATGCGATTCAGATTCCACACGGCGTCTGCCAGTGAGTCCTCTGGTCCGCGTACTTCTCTTCCCTTTACTCACCGGCCTGCTTGAACTTAAGTCTCAAGCATTCATTCCCTTGGCGCCGGCAGAGGAAAACTTGAACTTTCTGGCTGCTCTTTCTTCCCGGGACTGGTCCGAATGTTATAAGCAGCAGGGAAGAAGAAGGAAGCCCCTTTTTGTCTTAGGAGACTCGCACTTACAGTTAGGTTTTCCTAGTTAATAAAGGTGCTACGTAATGCCTAGGGATCTCATTGGTCTATTTATTTCCTACTTGTTTAGCCCAGCTGAGAGCTAGTGTGATTATTTGACGCTTTGAAAGTGTAACAGGATTTAGTTGCCACCTCCCAACCCCCCAGTAGTTAGGAAGTGTGTCTGGAGGCTTCCCCCACCTTCCCTAGTGAGTTGGTTCTAAAGTCCTCATACTGCCTTCAACCTCAACATTTAAAAAAAAAAAATTAGTTACTTATTTTAAGAGAGAGAGAACACGTGAGGGGGGAGGGAGGAGCAGAGGGAGAAGGAGAGAGAGAATCCACGCCCACTCTCCCGGATCAGCGCTGAATTGGAGACAGACTGATCTCCCGGAGATTAGGACCCCAGCAAAAAACCAAGAGTGCCATGCTCCACCCACGGAGCCACCTAGGCGCACTCCCACCCCAACTTTTAACTAGTTTTTTTGAATGTATAACTGCCTCACTGCTCTTAACAGTCAATTGCAAATGGGAAAATAACACGTTATAACTTATGGGAATGAGTAGTGGCTAATTACATTGTGCCTCATCCAAGCATCAATGATTTTTTTTTTAATTTCCAAAAGGCTAGATGGTTAATTGAAAGCTTGATTCAGTGTATCAGTCTCATTATTTAACACCAGCTGGAAACCAGAAGATGAAGAGTGTTAGATTTTAGCGTGTGAATTCAATGGGAATTTTAATAAGAATTTCTAAGCATGATCTGTGCTTTTGAAACTCCTAAAAAAAAAAGGAATCTTCAAAGTTTGAAGAGTTATATTAAGTGCCTGTGTTAGTCATTTATTGCTGCCTAAGTTGTCCTAAAGCTTAGTGGTTTAAAACAACAGTAAACATGACCTCCCCAGTTCTTTGCATCAGGAATTCAGAAGTGGCTTAATGGGGGTACCTGGTTCTGAGTCTCATGAGGCTGCAGTGAAGATAGCAGCCCCGGATGCTTCCACTCAAAGGCTTGATTAGGGCTCCAGGATGGGCTTCAAAGTGGGCATGCTCACAGGCCTGGCAGCTGGTTCTTTTTTGGGCAGTGGGCTTCAGTTCTTCACTGGTGGGTCGAATGTGGACTATGTGATTGTCCTCAGGATATGGTGGCTGGCTTTCTCTAGAGTAAGAGAAAAACACAAGCCACACTATCTTGTATGATCTAGCCACATACTGGCATATAGCAATTCCTTTTGGTGTCACAGGCCAACTCTATTTACTGTGAGAGCACTGCATGAGAGTGTAATTACCGGGCACCAGAGATCATCAGGAACCACTTGGGAGGCTGGCCAGCACAGGAAGTCTCCCCTTTGAGTTTATATTTTTATTTTCATAAAATCAACATGAATTTCACACTATTATAAATATAAAACATTTGTCATGGTAAGCATAAATATGTTTTTCCTTTGATAGTCCACTATCTTTAGTGATTTTTTTTATTAACATATAATGTATTATTAGCCCGAGGGGTACAGGTCTGTGAATCGCCAGGTTTACACACTTCACAGTACTCACCATAGCACATACCCTCCCCAATGTCTATAACCCCACCACCTTCTCCCTACCTTCCTCCCCCCGGCCACCCTCAGTTTGTTTTGTGAGATTGAGTCTCTTATGGTTTGTCTCCCTCCCAATCCCATCTTGTTTCATTTATTCTTTTTCTTTTTTCTTTTCTTTTATTTATTTATTTATTTATTTTTTTGTTTCATTTCATTATTATTCATTATTAACCCCCACATTGCATCTCTACTTCCTCCTATCAGGGAGATCATATGATAGTTGTCTTTCTCTGACTGACATTTTGCTAAGCATAATACCCTCTAGTTCAATCCATGTCGTCGCAAGTGGTAAGTGTTCATTTCTTTTGATGGCTGCATAGTATTCCATTGTGTATATATATACCACATCTTCTTTATCCATTCATCTGTTGATGGACATCTAGGTTCTTTCCATAGTTTGGCTATTGTGGACATTGCTGCTATAAACATTCGGGTGCACATGCCCCTTTGGATTTAGTGATTTTTTTTTTTCAGTTTTCAATTGGCTTATGGGTGAGAGGTTTAAATTTAGCCTTATTTTGTATTCAAAGCAGCAAGGTAAGATGAACATGGATCAGTTTAAATTGTAAAAGTTAACATAAGTAGTCCATTGCCTCTAAACAGTTCATTTTTCAGAATTTATTGTGTTTCTTTATTTGTTTGTTTTTATTGCACCTTTTCCCAAAAGGGAATAGAATCCTTGGAACAAGAAGGGGAAACGAATATTATTCCTCTAATCTGGAAGCTCAATTGTGAGTTTAGTTGATTCTGTACATGATCTTACAAAACAAAATTTTGGGATAATTTAGGATTGTTCTTAGAAGTTTATATTAAGGGATGCCTGGGTGGTTCAGTCGGTTAAGCGTCTGCCTTCAGCTCAGGTCATGATCCTGAGCTCCTGATCCTGGGCTCCTGGGATCCAGTCCTGCATCAGGCTCTGTGCTCAGTGGGGAGTCTGCTTCTCCCTCTGCCTCTGCCCCTGTTGTGCTCTTGCTCTTTCTTCTTGCTCTGACAAGTAAATAAATAAAATCTTTAAAAAGTCTATATTAAATATTCTTTTATTAGTTTTTATTATTAAGTTTTCTCTTAGCTGTCAGCATTTTTCTTCTTTTTTTTTTTTTTTAATT